>JAQZBX010112584.1:0-10180 GCA_029593785.1 Cabassous unicinctus | reverse complement strand
GGTGTCATTTCAATTGTGCAATGCTGCCTATGCCAGACCTGTCTCCTCTCAGCTGTGCTTACTCCTGCATCTTTGTCACTTTTTCACTCAGATGGTGCTGGATTGTCTAGAATGGACCCATTCATATGTCTGGAGGACAGTTTACAGTTAGTAGGGAGAGAGACAAAACCTGCCCAGATTTCTAGAAAGTTGTCCCAGTTTTGTTTACATGGTAGTGGCAGTATTCCAAAAGGGAGAAGAGAAGTTTTCAAAGCCCCTTGAGACCAAGAGTTGCAATTCATGTATCACATCTTATGCTAAAACCTATTGGCCAAGTAAACCACAATGTCATTCCTAATAAAGGGGTGGGAAAACAGCTTCCACTCTTGAAATCAAGGCCTATAAAGAAATGTAGCCTTTATTTTTTTCAATATACAGATTATTGAGTTGTAGTTTAGCTTTCCTCTTTCTATTCTAAACAGAGCTTTGATACTAAAATATAATGTGATAAATTTGTGGTAAAATTGTATTACACACAGAAGTCAAAATAGTGACTATAATATTGAGTCTTCTAATGAAGTATTAAAAGCTTTCACAAAATGTATTTATGTATCCATTCCAAGACTTTGTAGTTTCTTAAAATAGAAATAGGAAGCATTTATTACAAAAACTTGCTTTGAAAGGTTCTTGTCTTAGGACTTCATTAGTTACCTTGAGGTTAAACTATTGTGTACATATAAATTCCTTTTTGGAAGAGAGTTTGAGAATGACTGTCTTTGTGTTCTGCATACCAGGATGAGGTCACAGTTTATACAACCATTAGTCATTCTTTCTAGAATTTTGTAATACCTCCTTTTAGCCTTATTCTTAAGGGATTGGTCTTAGGTGACAGAGGAAAGAGGATTCCAGTTAAGAAGAAACCCTAAGTCCCTTCAACTCATTCCCTACCCTGGAGCCAAAGTGAATGTTAAGTGTGTAAATCTGACCATGTGACTTCCCCTAATGAAATGACTTCCATTTGCACTGGTTTAAATATCAAAATCCTCAATATGGCTTCATATAGGCATCATGTTTGGTGTCACTTCTGTCTTATTGCTGGTACCTTGCTCCACCCCATCTTTATTTAGTCTTTCTTAGGTCTATGAACTCCCCAGGCTCTCTCCCATTTTAGGACTGTGCTACATACTATTTTTTTCTGATGGGACTGCTCTTCTTCTCTCCCTTCCCCTACAATGAGCTGCCATCTGGATCAATTTCTCATGTTTCAGCTCTCATTTAAATATCTCTTATTCAGGGAAGGCTTTTTGAGCAATAGAACAGATAACATATTTTATTCATTGTTATATTCTTTAGAGACAAAACAGAAATAGTTTTGGTTATGTCCAGATATTTCCATTTTTGCACAAATTATGTTGAATTTAAATGAGCTAAATAAGTCCCAGATATAGCTTTCCCTATAGAAACAAGTGATATAACATCAATATGTAAGTCTAAACACTGAGTGCAAACACCAATATATAAGTGGTAGAGAATGTCCTAAGTAACCATTGAGACAGTGACTTTATAACACGACATTTTGAACATTATACATAAAATAATTATAAATTCCTGCCAAGATAACGTGATTTCAGTCTGGAGATTCCAGAAAAAAAGATTTTAGAATACAAATGAATAATAAAACAATGTTATATGTCTAACTGTTTATCTCCGAATTATGTGAGAATATTATGGTGAAATTGGTCACCTGTCTAATATAGTTTGGCTGCAGTCCTGAGTGGATGAAGACAAGTATTGAGACAGAAGGTTGTAAAAGTAAGTTGAAGTCAGCTTGTATAGAACCTTGGTGTAGAGCTAAAGCATCTCTACTTAATATGCTAATGAATAGATATCTAATTATTTTCTTTTATGAAGAGTTGTAGAAATAGGTTGGCCTTCAAGACTTCCTGCTGCTTTTACCCAGTGCCTTCAATCAATTGCAAGGTCTCTGAATATTAAATAGGTATATTTGAAAATAAGGAAACCCACATATTTCTTCTGAAAAAGCCAGAACATTAGATCCTGAGTAGAGGACTTTGTTTTGCATTCCAGTTACAACTTAAAGTTAAATGTTTTAAACGTTAAATAAATCACAATATTTTCATGGTTTAATAAGTCCCAGATATAGCTTTCCCTGTAGAAACAAGTGATACAGCATCAATATGTAAGTCTAAACACTGAGTGCAAACACCAATATATAAGTGGTAGAGAATGTTCTAAGTAACCATTGAGACAGTGACTTTATAACATGACATTTTGAACATTATACATAAAATATATATAAAATATATATAATCATACTTCTCACTGCCATTATAACCAGAGAGGATGTCAGCTTGCTACTGAAACCATCAGTTCTAATTTGCTACCCGTGATGTTTATAAATAGATGCCGTCCTCTTAGCTTCTCTGGAGAGCTTTGAACTTCAGGACATAATCTTTGAAGGATTCATGGTTTCTCAATGCTTGGCAACAAAAAGTGGGTTCTTCCTTATATTCAACATCCACAGCATCAAAAAGTACCCTAACTATGTATATAAATCTCACATTAACTACCGGAAAGAGGAAAACAAAGCATTTTTAAGGTATCTATTTTTAAAGCTGTCTTTAAAAAGTAAAGAAATTCAAGTTTTCAGAAGTTTACAGCATTGCCTTTGTGAGGAGAGGAAGCAAAAAAAAAAATTTCTTCTAATGGAGGAATTTCACCCTTATGTTTGAAAGCATGAGCTCTTCATTAAGAAAATTCTGGGTTCCAATACCAGCTGTTTTCTTTATCAGAACTTTGACCCTTGAATGTGACTTAATCTCTCTGTTTTCAGGTTTCATCAAGTATAAAGAGAAAATCATAATAATCCCACCTTAAATGGTTAAGTAGGTTAACTATAAGAATTATAATATGAACTGGCACCAAGTGAGAAATATATAATTTTGCCATTTTTGTAAATAATAGCAGGAGTATTAACATGATATTGGTATCCATGTAAATGTCAGCAAAATGTCGGGCACATAAGAAACTCTCACTTATATGTGGAAAGATGCTGAGGATTTTTACTACATGCCAAATTTGGGACTGGTGTTTTCATGTATGTCTTCTTTATTCAATTGTATGAACTGCTAGGAAGTTTTAGTAAATTTTATGGACTTCGGTTTACTCCACTGTCTGATGAGAATAAAGGATTAGCCCCTATTTTAACAATGAAAAAATGAAGATACCGGTTTTAAACCTAGATTGTGACTTCTATTTTGGTTATTTCCCAAATCAGAGACTAAAGTTCTATAATTCTAGACACTAAGTAGTAAAAATAAATAAGCCTCTTAGTAATTCCTGAATTAATTGATACTTGTTACAATGGATAAAACACTAAATCATTTTTCTCTCATAAGCTTTATCAGGGTTTCCCCAGTTGACATGGGAGTGGGAAATCGCAGCATCCTGACTCAATTCATCTTGTTGGATTTCTCGCCAGACCCCAGGTTGCAGCTGATTCTATTTGGAATGTTTCTGATGCTCTATTTGGTAACATTGTCAGAGAACATGACCCTGGTTCTCTTAATCCAGAATGATTCCCGCCTGCACACACCCATGTACTTTTTCATTGGCAGTCTATCTTTCCTGGATTTCTGGTACACATCTGTGTATAGGCCCAAAATCCTGACCATTTGTATCTCAGATGATAAACATATGTCCTTGGCTGGATGTGGGGCCCAGTTTTTCTTTTCCTGTGTTGTAGCCTACACTGAGTGCTATCTCCTAGCAGTCATGGCGTATGACCACCACGTGGCAATTTGTAGCCCATTGCTCTATTCAGGTACCATGCCCAGTTATCTCTATACTGGACTCATTGCTGGTGCTTACATAGGAAGGGTCTTAAATGCCATAGCCCATACTGTCAACACTTTCTGCCTGAGTTTCTGTGGTAAAAATATCATTGACCACTTCTTCTGTGATGTACCACCATTGGTAAAAATGTCCTGTACAGACACCCAGGTCTATGAAAAAGTCCTTCTGGGTATGATGGGCTTCAAATTCCTACCAGCATACTTGTCATCCTGATTTCCTATTTCAACATCCTCCTGTCTATCCTGAGGATCCGCTCAACCTCTGGAAAGCACAAAGCCTTCTCCACCTGTGCTTCCCACCTGATCTCAGTCATGCTTTCTTTGGATCATTGCTCCTCATATACTCAAGACCTAGCTCCATCTGCTCCCTGGAGACTGACAAAGAGGCTTCCCTGTTCTACATCATGGTGAAATCAGTGCTCAAAACTCTCATCTATAGAGTGAGGAACAAACATGTCAAGGAGGCTTTCAGGAAAGCAACACAGACTATAAGACCACAAAGATGAAAAGTCATCTTTTTTTTTTTGCTGAATGTTTATTGAACTTTCCAAAATATTTTCTTAGACATATGTTTGTAAACATGGCAATATTTAAATTAAATGAAACAGGTTATATGGAAAACTATGAAATATTGTGTAAACCCCTCTTTGTTATTATTTTGTTGTGATGTAAAATAATTTAAACCTATAATATTGGATTGTTTAATTTTGGTATTTTGTCTCTTTGCAGTACTAGTGTTACTTCAAAATTTGTCCTCTTGCTTGTCTTTGGGAGTTCTTGTAGAGAGATAAAAGGAATATGATGTTTTTTGTGTATATTGGTTTTGACTCTGAAGCTTACCAAACAAGTTGCATTGCGTTTGGAGAAGGTATGGGATAGTTTGATGGAAATTTGATGAAGATTTTGAAATATTTATTTTAAGTAAGATGTCTGTCTTAGTTTCCTGGCTTCTATGCTAAATATCCACAAGATGTTAGCCTTACAGAACAGGAAGTTTTTTTCTCACAGTTTTAGGCTTAAAAGACGCTCCCTCCAGTATCAGTGGCATTCTGGAGTGTTGGCAATCCTTGGGGTTCCTTGACTTTCATGTCTCATAACAATGTCCTTTATTTCCTCTTCCCAGTTCTGTTGATTTCCAGCTTCTATTCCTCCAAGTGGCTTCCTCTTCATAAAGCCTCAGTATTAGCATTTAGTTCCAATCTCCTTCCATTGATCTGTACCTTACTTAAAAATAACATCTTTACTAAGTCTCATCTACAATGGGCTCATAACAACAGGAATGGATAAAGATTAAGACTATTTTTTTCCTGAGGCTTATAATTCAATCTGCCACAGTGTCCCCACCAAATTGCTTCATAAAAATGAGATTGTGTGTATAGAAATATCCGTCTAATCCTTGTACATTCTATTATAGGCAATGTTTAAGAGTTGCATATGTAATAAAAATATAATCATAAAATCATAGTATGATGGCTTTTTTAGGATTGTATACCAAAGTAAAGATTGATCTTTCTCACAAATAATTGACCCTCCACAGTGCTCTCCCTCATGGAACAACACTGTGTATAACCCCACTAGGGATAAATAAGAACAAGTGGAACAGGAGGAAACACACAAACAAACAAATAAAGTTCACTTATTCTAGAACCAGTTTTGGTTTTCTAGTACAAGAAGAATTAATGAAGAAAGCTACAGTTCAATTAGTGGCAAATAATGAATTTTTAGTAGATATTTTATTAAATTCTCTCTACAACACTGCAGTTTAAGAAAGCTCAGAAGTAGTAATTTAGTTATGGAAGCAAACCAGCTGTATCTATAATGAGCACATTCACAAAATAAATCAAAAATAAAATTTTAGTACAAATAAATATAGGAATTTTACCATTTGTATTAGTGTTATTTCCTATCTTTCCATCTACCTTCATATATTTTCTAACACCTCACTGTTGTCTTTTTTTCCCATCAAAAATTCTTACCATTCCTTGTTCTTCTATTACCACAGAAGTCCTGAGAGAACTTAAAGGATTTGGGGCATATTTTTGAAATTGCATCAATCCATTAAAATTGTCTTTACACTCATTTATTACCCATCCCATGAGGATAAAAAGACCTGGTCAGTCTTAGAGCAGAGAATCAAATAGTATTTAATTCTTTGGGATTCCAGATGTGTTACATAATCTTCTATTTTTTTTACGTTAAATCAAAATACCTTAGAATGAGAATAATTGTTGTCTGCAGGTTCAAGTGGAAGTCTTTAAAATTGCTCCCTTTATAAATCTTTTGCCAACATAATAAACAAAATGAAAAACTGCATGCCTAAAGAAGTGCAGAAGTTAGTCTTTTCTTTGAACACTTTGTTGAAAGAACTCTGCACAGAATCAACAATAGTAACTTGACATGTGTTTATGGAACCATCTTTAATTTAGTGAGCTGTTTTCCTGCTAAGGGCATTCATGGAATTCAAATACAGGGGACAATGTAATGGAAAATATACTCATTGTTCTTGACCTATGTAGAAGTTGTAGCTTTGTGTGGTGTGAAAAGAGTAAAACCTTATTTAAATCCTCCAAAACTGTACAATTGAACAGGTACAAGGTAGTGTCAAACAGTTAGAGGCTTTGAGTTTACTGGGTTTTCCTCAGTAATGAGAGACTGGAACATTTTGGTCAATCTTCAAAATCTTCTACAGTGTTTAGAAGATGTTCTACACACTTAATGTTCACACATATGAACACACTTCTATTCACACATCTTACTAATCAAGTGAATAAGTAGCATGTTCTGTGCATGTCACTCAGCTTCTTTCCGCAGACATGCAAGTTAATGCTCAATGGACCCATATAAAAAGTGACCAGATCAGTTGTCATGGGCTCATCCACATGGACTCCCTTCATTAAGGCGGATTTGACCACCTCCACTGCATGGTGTCCAAAATTCTGATAACAGAGGCCACCACTGTGCCTCTGATATTTCATTATTATCTAGAGCATTTGTAGAGTCACTTCTATTAGACTACTTTCTACTAATCCCAAATGACAGAGGTAATGAATTTCCTTTCAGAAACAGGTGCGATTTTTGCACGTGTTTGTTTTATGCATCCATTTTCTTGCTAGTGTTTTCCTGGCAGTATTTCTAAATGTGAACTCTATAATGTATTATTCATAAGCATGCATATTGATCAGGATTCTCCAGTGAAACAGAATCTACAGGAGATATATGTAAATGATATGAGATTTTATAGAATTGTCTCTTACTTCTGTGGGGATGCACAAGTCCAAATTCTGTAGGGCAGGCTGTAAGCCAGAGACTCAAATAAAGATCTTCAATGATTTCCCCAGGAGATGCTCATTGTTTGAAATAGAGATGGAAATTCTCTCTGAATGCTGAAATCACTACTCCATTTAAGGCTTTCAACTGATTGGATGAGACATCAGTCATTGTTGCTGGCAATATCCTCAGTTGATTGTAGATGTAATCGGCTATAGATGCAATTAAAGTCCATGAAATACCCTTGTATTACAATTAGTCCAGTGCTTGCTTGACCGAACAACTGGGCACCATTTCCTGGCCAAGTTGACACATTAGCCTAACTCTCACAGCATGGTACCTCTTCAGTCATTAACTGGGATTGAGGGATGATTTAGATGGATATGGAATAGCAACAAGATCTTCTGTCCACAGAAATTATTGGTTTTACTATTAAAACCCATCATCCAGAAGTAATATGTTTCATGGAATTGTAGAATAATTAAAGGAAGCCTCAGCCAATATTGCTGAGGTATTCTCCAAAAAGTGCTATATGTTTTAAAATGTCAAACAATATAAGATGCCATCTTTCTTTATCAAGAACATATATGCCCAGGAGCTAAGGGTATGATGTGGACATGCCCCTTGTAGTGGTCAGAAAAATGAGCCTTGCAGCTCTCCAAGTCCAGAGAATATAATTGACCAAATGACCTAGATTCAGAGCTAGGAAATCCATTTCCACATGTGCATGAAATGCATACTTACCAAAGAATACTGCCAGCCAGTGAGTCAGGATGATTGAGATAAGAAGGCAGACTGTTCCTGTTAGACCTGAGCTCCTCTCATAGCAGTTTTACTCATGACCTTCTGACTGACTTTTCTGAGTTTCCTTAGACTTCACAAGGGTCTAAGAGGCTTCCATATGTCCTTCCTTTCCTCTCTCCTTCATTTGAGGGTCAGACTTGCATTTTAATCTGCTGTCACACCTAAATTTTTCTATCTCCCTCCCTTCTTTGGCCTGCACAGACACAGGTATTTCCTCTAGTAATATCCTTGCACATGTTACTACATCCTCATATCTGCCTCTCAGAGGACCCTGGGCTCCATAGTCTCTTTAATATTGTATCAAATATTTTACTAAAATTATATTTCCTCTCACTGTAACCTCAGGGTCAGTGGAATAGGAAGTCTTTGTACAAAGGGGAAGAGTTCTTCACAAAAAGATCACCATTAATGTTCTGATCAATTTGTATCTGGGTCTACCCCTGGCCAACCAGGACTCTACTGGCCTTGAATCAACAGGGATCACTCTACTGAGCAGTGTGATTGATCTAATCATCAGAGGGAAATTAGCATATGTTACAAAATGGGTTCAGAAAAGCTATGTTTTTAATGTAAGTATTTAATAGTGCACCTTTCTGTACTCTCTTAGTATACTCTTTAGTAGAAAACCCAGATAAAACAATATATCCAATCACTCTCATCTCACAAGAAGTAAAATTTGGGGTACTTTATCAGGTAAATATTCCCATTCAACTGAGGTTCTGTAAAAGAATAAATAGATCAGAATGACAAAGAAGACAGTTATATAATGATTCATTATTTGCAATTATGTAATAGCATTATAGATCTTTGTAGACCTTTGTAACTTCACTTATTTTTGTCTTTTACTTAGACACAAAGGGGACTGTGAATGCAAACATTAAACTATGGTTTTGGGATTACAAGACCTGTAATCCAGAAATTCCCCTGGTTCATGGTCTATGCTGTAAATGACTATCAGAAGTTTTACCTTTTCTTTATAGAACATTTAACTTCTTTTTTTAAAAATACTTTTTGATTTTTTAAAAAAGATACTTAGATTACATAAATGTTATGTAAAAAAATATAGCAGATTCTTATTTGCCCCCTCCCTACCACTACCAAATTTTCCCACATTAACAACATCCTTCATTAGTGTGGTACATTTTTTATAATTGATGAATACATTTTGGAGCATTGCCACTAAGGGTGGATTATACTTTACACTGTAGTTTACACTTTCTTCCACACAATTTTGTAAGTTGTGGCAAGGTATATAATAGTCTGTTTCTGTCATTGCAATGTCATTCAGGACAAATCCTAAGCCCCGGATTGCCTCCATATTACAGCTGTTTTTTCCTCTCCCTCCTCTCCAAACCTCAGGTGGCCACTGCCTCCACATCAATGATAAAATTCTTCCATTGCTAGAATAACAATAAGTCTATAGCAGAATACTGGTAAGTTTACACTAGTCCATCATTCATTCCCCAATCCTGAGGATTCTGGGATGGTGATGCCCACTCCACCTCTAATTAAGAGGGGGCTTAGATCCCATTGGGTAGATGGATGAGATTAACTTGCTTGCAGTTGCAGACTCTCTCTGTTCCCTGGGATGGTCGGTGTCCATTATCATCTCCTTGTTAGTTGTCCTGGGTAAGTCCAATGAACTGGAGTGTAGGTCTTGCAACTTTGTTGAGATTCAGGGCCCAACTGGCACATGGACAGCCCAATCATTTAAGTCTCTTGGACATACACCTATCAACTCCAATACTAACTATAGGTTCCAATAGAAGGGGCAGAAGAGCCTTGACTAGGGAAACCACAAATGAGTTGAACTTTGTTACCCTGGGAAGCATAAATTCCCAAGTAGGGCTTAAAGGCAGGGCACCAAACTCCTGAGCTGTCTGCCCTGGCAATAGTGTCTGGATGTCTCAAAATCCCTCAGGAGCCTTGCTATTTGAGGCAATATTTACTTTGGTAGTCAATGAGATCCTGCTGAGATGTGTATAAATGTAACGTCTGGAATGACCACCTGACTCACTTTGAAGTCTTTTAGCCATATAAACTCATTTGTATTTACCATTTCACCTATTTGGTCAAGGTCTTTTTCCAGTTGCATTGCTAGTTGGTGCTTGGTAGTAATCCCTTGGTGTCAGGGAGGCTCATCCCCAGGAGTCATGTCCCATGCTGGGGGGATGGTAATGCATTTATATGCTGTGCTTGACGTAGAGAGAGGCCACATTTGAGCAATAAAGAGGCTCTCAGTAGGTAACTCTTGG
>JAQZBX010112583.1:0-10178 GCA_029593785.1 Cabassous unicinctus | reverse complement strand
CAGAAACTACAGGGATTCCCATGCTCCCCACTGCCCACACCCCCAAAAACACCCCACACAACCATTCCCCATCCGTGTGGTACTTCACCCGCAATGGATATACACATCCTGGGGCCTTGCCACCGAGCATATACTACAGTTCATATCACAGACCACACTCTTTCCCACCCAGTTCTGCATGGTATATTCTGATGGAAAATGGTCTACATTCGTCGCGTTTTGTTTTGTTTTTACTCTCCAGGCATTACTTTCATGTGTCCAGTGATTTTGTTTTCTTTTTTAAAATAACTTTATTTCAAATTCAAAAAAATAAAATATCTGAAAAAGGCAGCTCAACAAGTCATGGAAACATTACTCCTAAAAAGTCCTGTCCTCTCTCAGACACAGCTTTTACCAAGTCTGCTCCCCTTGGGGGATGGGGAATGGTCAGTGTTCCCAGCCAATGGTTTATTACTCAATTTTCCTTTTGGCATCTCTGTCTCTCCATCCCCAGTCCCTCCAAGAGGATGTATGTGACACTCTCCTGGTCTGCAGGTGTCCCCAAAGCAGCTCCCTCAGACAACTCCTATGCTTTCTCCCCTATTTTGCAAGAGAGTTGTGCCTTCCGTCAGCTACTCTGACATCATCTTAGATTTCTATCCATAATGCCCAGTGATTTTTTTTTTTGAATCCTTTGAATACGTGCATTGTTAGTACAGGATGCAGATTTTCCTTACTTTGCGCAACCTAGAACAGTATAAATACAAGACCACAGGGCACTGATATTGAGTGAAGACTGTCAATGATACATTCAGGGTTTGGGATTGCTGGGCTCCTGATCCCATAGACTATGATATCCCCTGTGCCTTTCTTTTTTAATTAACAACTTTATTTCAAATTCATAAAATAAAAGAACAGAAAAAAGGGCAGCTCAACAAGTTATGGAAACACTACTCTCAAAAAGTTCTTTTTCAGATCAATTCATTATGTGATAATGAATTGATCTCCAAGTTATATAAAAAGATCACACACTTAATGACAAAATGACAAAATCACTTGACCAAAGATGTGAGGGTCTATTTCCCAACTCTTGATTTGATTCCATTAGTTAATCTGTCTATCTTTATGCAAAAACCATGTCATTTTTATTGCTGTAGCTAGATAATATGCTTTAAACTCTGGAAAAGTGAGAGTTCTCCAAATTCATTCTTCTTTTTAAAGCTATTTTTGTCTATTTGTGGACCCTTACTCTTGCAGATAAATTTGATAATTGGCTCTTCCAATTCTACAAAGAAGGATATTGGGATTTTTAAATCAAGATTGTGTTAAATCTATAGATAAGTTTGCGTACAATTGATACCTTAATGATATTTAGTCTTCCAACCCATGAACAAGGAATATCTTTCCATTTACTTAGATCATCATTGATTTCTTTTAGCAATATTTTATAGTTTTCTTAATATAGGTCCCTTATGTCCTTGGTTAAATTTATTCCTAAATAATTTGATTCTTTTAGTCACTATTGTAAATGGACGTTTTTTTCTGACTTCCTCCTCAGATTGCTCATTAGTAATGTATACAAATGCTATTGATTTTGCATATAAAACTTGTATCCTGCCACTTTGCTGAAATTGTCTATAAGTTCTAATCATTTTTTTGTGGATTTTTTCAGGATTTTATAAGTATAGGATCAGTGAATAATGAAAATTTTACTTCTTTTCCTATTTGGGTGCCTTTTATTTATTTTCTTGCATAATTGCTCTAGCTAGAACTTCTAGCACAATGTTGAATAACAGTGGGGAGAATAGGCATCCTTGTCTTATTCACAATCTCAGTGGAAAACCTTTCAATCTTTCACCATTAAGTACAATGTTAGCTGTGGATTTTTCATACATACACTTTATCAATATGGAGAATGTTTCCTTTTATTCGTATCTTTTGAAGTATTTTATCAAGAAAGTTTGCTGCATTTTGCCAAATGCCTTTTCTGCATCAGTTGAAATGATCCCATGACTTTTCTTCTTCAATTTATTAATGTGATATATTACACAGATTGATTTTCTTATGTAGAACCACCCTTGCATACCTGGTATAAAGTCCACTTGACCATGATGTATAATTTTGTATGTGTTTTTGGATTTAGTTACCAAGTATTTTGTTATATTCATTAAAGAAATTGGTCTGTTATTTTCTTTTTTCATAATATCTTTATTTGGCTTTGGTATTAGGGTGAAGTTAACTTCACAGAATGAATTTGGTAGCATTCCTTCCTGTTTGATTTTTTGGAAAAGTTTGAGCAAGAATATTAGATCTTCTCTAAATGATTGGTAGAATTCACCTGTGAAGCCATCTGGTCCTGGAATTTTCATTTTGGGGAGGTTTTTGATGACTGTTTCAATTTCATTACTTGTGTTTGGTTTGTTGAAGTCATCTATTTCTTCTAGGGTCAGTGTGGTTTGCTCATGTGTTTCCACAAATTTCTCCATTTCATCAATGTTGTCTAGGTTGTTGGCATACAATAGTTCATAGTATCCTCTTATGATCTCTTTTATTACTGCTGGGTCAGTGGTAATGTCACCCTTCTCATATCTGATTTTATTTATTTGCATCTTCTCTTTTCTTTGTTAATTTATGTAAGGGTTTATCAATTTTGTTGATCTTCTCAAAGAACCAACTTTTAGTTCTATTCATTTTCTCTATAGTTTTTTTCTCCATTTCATTTACTTCTGCTCTAATCTTTATTATTTATTTATTTCTGCTTGCTATGGGATTGGTTTGCTGTTCTTTTCCTAATTTCACCAGGTATACAGTTAGGTCTTTGATTTTAGCTCTTTGTTCTTTTTTAATATAAGCTTTGAGAGCTATAAATTTCCATCTCAGAACTGTTTTTGCTGTATCCCTTAAGTTTTGGTATATTGTGTTCTCATATTCATTTGTCTTGTGGTATTTACTGATTTCTCTCATAATTTCTTCTTTAACTCAATGATAATATAAGAGTGTATTGTTTAATCTCCATATATTTGTGAACTTTCCCTCTTTCTGCCTGTTATTAATTTCCAACTTAATTCCATTTTGATTAAAGTGTTTTGTATAATTTCAATGTTTTAAAATTTATTGATATCTAACTTATGTCCCAACATATGGTTTATCCTGGAAAAAAATCCATGAACACTTGAGAAGAATATATACCCTGCTCTTTGGGGCTGTAATGCTCTATAAATGTCTATTAGATCTAGTTCCTTTATCATATTATTCAAGCTCTCAGTTTCCTTTTGAATCCTCTGTCCAGATGTTCTATCTAATTCTGAGAATGGAGTGTTGAAGTTTCCAACAATTATTGTAAAAACGTTTATTTCTAGCTTCAGTTTTGCCACTATGTGTCTCATGTATTTTTGGACACTTATTTTAGTGCATAAATGTTTATTATTGTTATTTCTTCTTGGTGAATTGTCCCTATTATTAATATATAGTAATCTACTTCATCTCTTATAACAGTTTTACATTTAAAATCCAATTTTTTCTGATTTCAATATTGTTACACCCACACTTTTTTAATGCTACCAGCATGGAATATCTTTTTCCAACTTTCACTTTTCAGCCATGCATCTAAGGTGAGTCACTTGTAGACAACAAATAAATGTCTCTTGTTTTTTAACTATTCTACCAGTCTACATCTTTTAATTGGGGATTTCAATCCATTAGCATTCAGTGTTGCTACTATAAAGGCATTATTTATTTTGTTCATTTTATCCCTTGCCTTTCTGTTGTCATATCTTACTATTGTCTGTCTTTTAACCCTTTCGATTTCTCTTACTTATGTTCTTCATTTCTACACTCTTATCCAGGGCTCTCTCCCTTGTCTTTTCCTATCAGTCAGTGACATACCCTTTAATATCTCTTGTAGATTCAGTCTCTTGGTAACATTCTTTCTCAGTTTTTGTTTTTCTGTAAAGACTTTTAACTCGCCTTGATATCTGAAGGACAGTTTTGCTGGATAAAGAATTCTTGGCTGGCAGTTTTTCTCTTTCAGGACCTTACATATATTGTATCACTGTCTTCTCACCTCCATGGTTTCTGAAAAGAGATCAGCACTTAGCTTTATTAAGGTCCCATTTTAAGTAATATATTGCTTTTTTCTTACTGCTCTCAAAATCCTCTCTTTATCTTTAGCCTTTGACAATCTGAATAGTAGATGTCTCAGAATAAGTCTATTAGTATTTATTCCATTTGGATTACATTGTCTCTCTTGAATATTTATATTCATATCTTTCATAAGGTTTGGAAATTTTTCAGTGTTTCTTTCTAACCCCTTTCTGTTATCTTTTCTTTCTGGGACACCTGTAAGGCACATATTTTTGCATTTTGTGTTGCCATTTAGCTCCCTGAGCCCCCATTCAATGTTTTGCATTCTATTCTCTGTCTCTTATCCTATCTTTTCAATTTCAAATGTGCTGTCTTAGAATTCACTTATTCATTCTTCTGACATTTCAAATCTCCTGTTATAAGCCTCTAATGTATTTTTAATCCCATCCATTGTGTCTTTCATTTCCATAAGCTCTGTTACTTTTTTTTCAGGCTTTCAAATTGTTTTTTTATGCTCACACAGTGCCACCTTAATCTCCTTTATCTTTTTGTTTGAAGCCATACTTTCCTTCATCTTCTTAAATTGATTAAGGAAGTTTGTTTGAACATATTTATTTCTTGTCTTAAATCCCAAGTCTCATCTAGAGTCTTGGCTTGTTCCTTTGAGTAGGCCATATCTTCCTGTTTCTTAGTGTGGGTTGTTATCTTCTGGTGATACCTGGGCATCTGTTTATATTGATGATTTTGCTCTGTTGATCAGTTTCTCTCTCTTGCCTAGTGGTTTGTGTGTGTGTGTTTTAAAGATTTATTTATTTACTTACTTTTTATCCATTTTTACCCCCACCGCCCGTTTTTGCTGTTTTTGTGTCCATTCACTGGGCAATTCCCTGGGTCTGTTTCCTGCCCTCTCTTCTCATTCTTCTCCTCCTGTCTTCACCGGGATTTGATCCTGGGAACCTCCGATGTGGGAGAGAGGTGTCCTACCACCTGCGCCACCTCAGTTCCTGGTTTTTCAGTGCGTCTCATCTTGGGTCTCCATTGTGTCACTCTCCTGTTATGTCATCATCTTGCTGCGTGGCTCTGCGGGGCCTAATGGTGCACCCATGTTTGGGGCACGGGGGGCTCACCTGCTCATGGGGCCTTGCGGCACACCTGCTCGCAGGGCTTGATGGCGTACCTGTGCATGGGGCCTGACAGTGCACCTGCTCGTGGGGACTGGCAGCCTGCATGCCTTCTATATTTTTCTTTTCTTTATTTTTACCAGGAGGTCCTGGAGATAGAACCCAGGTCCCTCCATCCATTGGGAGACGGACGCCCAACCGTTGAGCCACATCCACCTCCCTAGTGGCTTTATTTCACAGCTCTTCTTTGATTTTTAGTTTAATTTTTAAAAAAATTAATATTGGCCTGTTTAAGTAGTCAAAACAGGGGCAGGGTGCCACAAACAGTGCCTGACCATGTCTACCATGCCTGGGAAAGAATTGGAAGAAACCAGTCAGTCATCCTTCTCTTTCCCAGCTGGCCAGCAAATGGCATTCCTTGGCAAACAGTTCAATGGAGATGAATCCTTTAATTTCCACTATCTCTTCTGAACTAGCGAGTTATGGTAGTTACATTCACCAAAGAGAAACCACAGTCAGTCCTCCATCACACCCTTCTTCCCAGGGAGGAATCTGTCCTTTCTCTTTTCTGATGGCCACTCGGGTAGTTTTTACCAAGGGTGTTCACCCCAGGGGTGGGGATTGTACAGCATTTCCAGCTGCAGGGATATCAACTCATGATTTTCCTTTTGGCCCCTGCATCTCTGCATCCCCAGTCCCTCCTGGACAATGCATGCAGCACTTTCCTAGCCTGCAGGTATCCACAAAGCAACTCCCTCAGACAACTTCTATGTCTTTTCCTTATTTTACAAGAGAGCTGTGCTCTGACTGAGCTACTCTGAGATCATCTTGACTAAATCTCTCTCCTGCACATTTCTAATCATTCATTCATTTGTTCATTCATCCTTTCATCCATTCACTCACTCACTTAAAGGCTATTTACTAAGCACTTTGCTATGCTTCAGATGCTAAGCTCGGAGCTGGAGACCTATCACGGAGACCCGAGCCAACCCATACAGACTTACTGTGAATTTAATATCCAGTTACATGTAAAGTTAACATCCTGTTAAATGCTTCATTTGGAGGTACACAAACACAGAGGAAAGTGTGAGGACCACTGGCCAAAGTTTGTTTAAATTCAAAGATAGCTGAAGGGAAGGACTGCTTGCATGGTGGAGACAGAAATGGAAATGAAGGCCTCATGAGGTGGGAATGCCCTGTTCCCATAGACATGCTTATTGAGAGTGTTTTGGAGGGTGGATGTGGTGCACCACCATTTTGCCCTCTTCTGCCCCTAAGATCCTAGGCATTTACAAAAGAGATGAAGAAAGTTCCTAAACACAGGCCTATTGACACTGGTTGAATCCATCACTCCGCACTAAGCCCCACCCACTTTTTCAGTGTCCCTGCCTCACTGTCAGGAATGAGTGTGAGGCATCACTACAGACCAGGCAGATATTAAAAGGAAAGTAAGGGCATATCATGAACAACTTCATGCCAGTCAATTCACCAACTTAGGTAAAATTGGGACATTTATCTCAGGAAGAAATAGATAACCTGAATTGCCTTGTATCCATTAAAGCCTTGAGTTTATACTTTAAAAACTTTCTCACAAAGAATCCTCCAAGCCCTCTTGGCTTCACTGGTGAATTTTATAAAACATTTAAAGAAGTTATAATAACAATTCTACAGAAACTCTTGAAGAAAATAGAAATGAAAAGAACCTTTTGCACCTCATTTATGAAGCCCACAAACTAGGCAGAGACTCTATAAGAAACTAAAGATTATAAATGTAGTCATGAGATTTCTTATACAAATGTCAGTAAATCAAACCCAGCAACATATAAAATTATTGTATTTAATGACCAAGTAGGATACATTCTAGGAATGCAAAATTGGTTTAACATTTTCTTATCGACCTATGAATTTAAACACATTAGCAGATAAAATAATGGGGGAAAATTATATCATCATATCAATCAAGACAGAAAAAGTATTTCAAAAAGTCTAACAACCATTCATGATAAAATCTCTCAGCAAATTAAGAATCGAAAGGAACTTCCTCAACTTGATAAAGAGCATCAGCCAAAAACCTACATCTAACAATATACTTAATGTTTCCTTCCTAGGGTCCAGAGCAAAGCAAAGATGTCACCTCTCAATACTTGTATTAAAATTGTACTAAAGTTTCCAGCCAGTGCAGTAAACAAGAAACAAAAAAACACAAAGATTAGAAAGGAAAAAGAAAAATGACTTCTTTTGATGATGACTTGATCATGTATATAGAAAATGGCAAGCAATCATCAATAAAAGCTACAAAAATTACTAAAATCATTGGATGGATGATATGTACAAAAATCAGCTATATTTTTTATATGTAGGCTACAATTAATTGGAAGTTGATATTTTTTAAATTGTCATTTAAAATAGCATCAAAATACAAAAAATAATTAGAAATAAATTTAGCAAAATATATTGGAAAAATCATACGCAGAAATACTCAGGGCCTAAAATATCCAACACAATTTTGAGAAGAAGATTAAAAATGGAAAAGTTATGGTAATAAGAAGTGGTGAAAGATATACATGTTGATAAATAATGTTGATAAATATTAGAGAATCCATAAATAGACCATCACATACACAGTCACTGGTTTTCAACAAAGATGCTAAGGTAATTCAGTAGGAAAAAGATAATCTTTACAACAAATTGTACTCAAACAATTGCCTAGGTCAAATCAAACAAACTAAACCCACCACAGACTACAATCCTTACCTCACTGCATATTCAAAATTTAACTGAAGATAGTTATAAACCTAAACATAAACAATGAAACTATAAAATTTCTGTAATACGTTTTAGGAGAACAACTTTGTGGTCTTGGGTTAGTCAGTGTTCCTAGGACACGAAAAGTCTAAACTATAAAATTAAAAACCCCATAAATTGGTCTTCATTAAAAATAAAACTTCCATTCTTTGAAAGTCACTTTTAGGAAAATTAGAAAACAAGTCTTACATTGGGAGAAATTATTTACAAAATATTTATCTTGTTTCTTGTTTTAATCTTGTCTCTGCAAAGATAAAGAATTCTTACAATTCAGTAATAAGACAATAAAATAAAAATGGGCAAATACTTGAAGAAATGCTAAACAAGAGAAGATACATATGGTCAAAAGCACATGCAAAAATGCTCATTAGTCATCAGTGAAATGCAAATTAAAATCACTTTTAGAATGGCAATTAAAAAAAAAATATGGCAATACCAAATGTTGGTAAAATTGTGGAGTAATTGGAATGTTCCTATATTGCTAGCGAGAATGCAAAATGGTTCAGCCACTTAGGAAAACAATTTGATAGTTTCTTATAAAGTTAAACTTTTACCATAAGGCTGAGGAACCCACTCCTAAGTAGTTTCCCAAGGGAAATGACTGGAAGCAACCCAAATGTCCATCTTCTGGTGAACAGATAAACAAATTGTGGTATATTGGCAATGAAAATGAATAAACTACTGCTAAATGCTAAACATGGATGAATCCTACAAACATTATGCTAAATGAAAGAAGCCAACCATGCATTCTGTAGGACTAATTGCATTTATGTGAAATTCTTCAGAAGGAAAAAGCAGAGACAGAAATGGATCAGTGGTTGCTGGGAGTGGGAAGACGGATTGACTAAAAGGTAGCATCAGGTAAATTTCTGAGTGATGGAAATGCTCTAAGTCTTTATTGTAGTGGTTGTTACATGACCATATGCATTTGTCAAAACCCATCCAGCTGCACACTTAAAATGGGTGAATTTTAGTGTATATAAAACATATGTCAATAAAATGTGTTTTTTTTAAAGCACCCTAGCAGCTTTGTAGAAGAGAGCTAAAGAGAATATACAGGGCACAAAGAGAGACCAGAAAAGAGGTCACTGTGGAAATTCCAGCACAAATATGGGGATGGCATTCATCGGGGGGAAGAGAGAGTGGAATGAGGTGATATGAACCTCAAAGTCTTTTTTCCCCTAAGACCTAATACTCCAGAGTGAAATCCAGTAACAAAGAGAAATATTTGATAGGAAATGTTACACGTGGAAAACAATTTGTACATCCACATGTTGCATATCAAATCAAAATCCCTCAAAGCGTCCCTAAGGTCACCCTCTCTTTTCCCCTCTAGGAGAAGGTAAGTCGCTGAAAAGGAAACTGGGGGAGATACCTGGTGGACATCCAGGCAGGAAGCTTAGCGGAAGCCCACCTGTGCACCCCTCTGCCCTTCCGACGTCCCTCCCTAGCCTGGAGGACAGAGCCTTCCCACCCACCTAGAGGCGCCAAGGGTCCACTCCGAGCCGTTCGCTATCTGAGCAATTCTGCCTGCAGATTCCCCCCACCTGAAAAAGAGAATGGGACTCATTGAATTTTTGAATTATTCAAAATTCCTTTCTCGCTTCATCAGTAGACCAGGCTTTGGATTTGTAAGCATATTGGTAGGAGTTCCAAGAGGTGAGTTAATTCACTAATTAACAGACCCTCTAAAGAACATACGAGTAGCATGACTCAACCGTCCACTGGGATTTCTTGACCTGAGAATGCATGTTGTTCCTAAAATTCGTCTTTCGTCTATTTAATCTTCAATACTTAAGACGTTTTCCAATATAGTTGTGTGCACATGTCTCAATGATTTTTATACCTTTTTGCAACACTAAGCACTGATTTTGCTTAGGTGATTAAGTTAGTTCCCATAGTGAGTGGATGATGGGGGGAAGATGTTTCATTACTTTTAGCTCATAACTGATTCACACGTTTTTATAGGCTCTCGAGCCAATGAATCGAAGGCTGTAGATTCGAAGCACATATTTGCTTCTGAAAGTTGGAAATAATCCTAATATTTTACCAAAGATGAAGGTTTCACCATTTCAATTATTTCAGCACCACATTTCCTTATGGGCCTCCATGCAGCTGAAGATTCAGTGGACTATAAAACATGGGCATCAATTACCACCAAAATAATTTGGAAAGAAAATATCAGCCACC
>JAQZBX010112582.1:0-10199 GCA_029593785.1 Cabassous unicinctus | reverse complement strand
CCTTGATGCTCCCTCTGGCACGAATGCTTTCCCTCCAAATATCTGTTCAGTTATATTTTCACTCTTCCAAATCTTTCTTTTGTAAAATTCTTAGTGAAACAAAGCTCTTTGTATGTGTGTGTGTTTGTATGTGTGTTTGGTTACCCATAGCAAAGCATAGCTACTCTAAGGTAAAGTAAGCCCTTGGACTGAAGATTTAACTGAACTAACATGCAAGGTAGCCAGTTCCCGTGTGTAGAGATGAGTGCCCACACTTCAGGATAAATCTAGATCTAGTCTGATGATTTGAGATGGTTTAGATCAGATAATCTTCTGTAAGTTTCATTCACATGAAGGATTTCCATGAATTTAGAGTTCAGGTCAGGCAGAATTTTCCTGTTTTTATAACAATATTGAGGAGTTAACAACCAGAGTGAACCTGCAGATCTATACTGAAAGATCAATTATAAATACAGCTAAATAAATTTTATACATTTTCAAAAGCAGTTTTTTAATAGCTCTAAATATAGTGACATTGTAATTTACCCTTTGAATTCACTCTATGATTCTCAAATCTTTCCTTCTATTTCTTACTGTAGCTGTTCAGATACCTTTCTTCCAAAAACTACATTAGTTATTCTGGTGCACTTCTCTTAATTTGATTTTTATTGTTTTATTTCATAATGATATAAAATACCAAAATACAATATCATAAAGTAAAAATATATTTTCACTTTATGATAATGTATTTTAAGAACATATCAAAATTTAAATACCCCTTCATCTATTCTTATAAACAATCAAGATTTAGTTACATTAATTTTAAGTATCCAAAATATCTTTTTAAAGTTCCTACTTCATATTGATTAATTATCCAACACCAGATAGTCTGTACTCTAATTCTGTTCTTTACAATTCTATAAGCATGACTATTTCACACTAAATGCAATAGGTAGAAATTTAGAAATATCCACAAATGATATTTTTAAAATTTGCTGGCTAGTAATTTAGTTAACAATTTTAGGATATGTAGTCTAGAATAATTATCAGTTTTTCTATATTGTTTTGTATTTCATTTTTATTATTATATAAATATTGCATGATTATAACAATTAAAGTACTAACAGAATACACAGGTAAAACATGAAATATAATCTTCCTATCATCTCACACCTAACTACTTTTACAACCAATTATAGGCAGTGTTACATGAGTGTATTAGTCAGCAAAAGGGGTGCTGAAGCAAAATACCAGAAATCTGTTGGCTTTCATGAAAAGAATTTATTTGGGGTACTAGCCTACAGTTACAAAACCATAAAGGGTAAGTTACTTCCATCACCAAAGTCTGCTGCCACGTGTTAGAGCAAGAGAGTTGCGGGTCTCTGCAAGGGTTCAGTCATCCTCTTACTTCTAAGGCTCCATGATCCCAGCCTCTTATGATCTCAGCTATGCTAGCAAAAATCTTCTCTCTCCCTGGGGGTCCATTTTTTCTGGGCTTTCTCACTGCTCAGGACTCTGGTCTCTTCAGCTTCAAACTATCAGGTGAATGGCTCAGCTCTCTCCCCATGGCTCTAGTGTCTAAAACTAAACTCTCTGTGTTTTCCTTCTCCACCTATTTACTTCCCTGTCTTTGGTTGAGCATCCATTTATATAGCCCCCAAAGGGGTGGGGGGAACAGGGACTCAAACCCAGTCACCTTAATGATGTAGTCAAATAAAAGCCCTAATCTTGATTTAATAAAGTAAAAATGAATCCTCTGAAACTAATACAATCTAATACTCCCAGAGGAACAGACCAGCTTACAAACACAATCCAATATTTATATTTGGAATTCATAAACGATACTAAACTGCAACACATGAGGAACTTAGTATCCTCAATTTTCCTCCCTATTTCAATTATCATCAATGCTGGTTATTATTTTAATGCACTATGGTTGAAATTAAAGACAGAAATGCATTTTGAGATATTATTGTAGTATTTAAGATAATTTTAATCATTACCATGAGTATGGTTTATCATTGAAAAAGTGTTCCTGAATTTAATATTATTTATAGTATTTAGAAATGTTCTCTCAAGCATGGCTGCCTGAAATAGACAGAACTGGTGGTAGCAATTTAAATAAGTTATAATTAAATACAATTAATACTATTTCAATAACACTAGTCATGTTTCAACTGTTCAGTTGTGAAGCTTGCCTGAAAGCTATCATATTGGACAGACCAAATATAGAACATTTTCATCAACCCCAGAAATTCTGCTGGTTAGTTGTTTCCTTTTTTTTATTATTTTTTTTTTTATTTTTTGGTCTATTTTCCTGATCTTGTTAGAGATGTTACAAGTTTCAGAAATATCTGCAGGAATATAGGTACAACATTACTCACATAAAACAACACACATTTCCCCCTTGAGAGGGCTCTATTTTGTCTAAGGTGTATTCTGAACCACCATTCCAATTTTATGAACCTCTGGCTGTGAGTTCAAAGGAAAATCTGAACAACCCATACTTTTATAATTATTTGAATTATTTGAATATTGAAATGAATGTGTAAAACTGGGAAAATTGTCCTATTCCAGAGCAGAGGAATAAAGTCAATAGAATCTTCATTTGACAGAATTTGCAAGTTTATAGCCAAATAATTTTTGTTGCCTGCTATCACTAATCTACTGTTTACAGAGTTCAAAGGAAATGAAATTCTATAATCAGATAATGAGGAAGTATGTGATACAAGCAATTTATAGTTTTCCACTGAAGCATAAAATATTTGCTATAGTTATGATGATTCCATTGTTTTATTTGTATTCTTATCGTCTCAGTTAGGTTTTGGTGTTTTCTCCCTAATGTTGGTATTTCTGTGCTTTTCAGTCCTCCAACCTTTTTTAACCAATTCCTATATTAATTTCTTCCTGTTGAAATGATTAGTATGTTTATTATTTTCATGGTTTGTATGTGTCATTTTTAGGCTCTGATTTATACAGTATTTTGGCATTGAGAGTTTAAATCCCTGAGCTTGTTATTCTCTTTCTTTCCATACAGTCAGAGGCAGCTATAACAAACCACGATTCTACTAATCATCAATATTTCCATTCTCAGTCAAGTGAGGTAGCCACTTAGTCCTCAGGGCACTTGCCTCAAGCAAATTTTTCATCAAACTCAATAATGGATCACTAGCTTCCCATTTCTCTTTAGAAAGAAACACAACACTGTGTTTCATATCAAAGAAATAACTGTATATAATATGTAGATATTATACATAGCAATAGATAGATACATATACATACAGATATAATATATTGAAATATAGATATACTGACAATCATGTATATTTATATAGAGACAAAAATATATATACAAAGAGAGAGACATAAAGAGACATTTATATATGCTATTTTTAAAAGTGCATATATTTTTAGAATTGTTTTACTTTCTCCCAGAATTGATTCCTATATCATACATTTATAATGCATGACACTTTCGTTTGTTTTGTTTTGTTTTAAAATGGAAGTTTTCCTTTGGTGAGTTTTTGCCTGCAGTGGTATTTTACTGTTATGCTCTCAGCATTTCTATTTCTTCTTGTTCTTTCTGTGTCCTTTATAAACAGCATAAAACTAACTTTTACTCTCATATTACATCTGAAAATACATTTGAGAAATATAAAAGACATGTCTTTCCATTTTAATTCTTAATTTTAGATTGTTCCATATTTAATGTTTATTTTTAAACTTTTCCCATCTTTTAAGATCGATACTTCCTCCAAATAAAAACAATAATTTTCACAAGTTCATATCACTTGGTTTTTAGTCCCAACAATGATCAAATTGCTACTTTATAGATATGATTTTTTAATTAATTGGGATGTTTCCTTGAAAGTGTCTTTTATTTATTTGGTCTATTTTTTTTTTTTTGGAGGTATGAAGGGTCAGGCATGGAACCTTGGATTTCATATGTGGGAAGCCTGGTGTTCAACCCCTAAGCCACATCAGCTTCCCTGAGTTAGCTTTTTTGTCAGTTTTGCTTGTTGTTTGTTTTTGTTTTTTCAAGGAACACTGGAGAGAGGAAGATGGTGTCCGTTTAGGTGGGCACTCACTGACCTGTTCTCGGAGGACAGCGTTTTTGGGACAGGGTCTTGCCCAGGGGTCTGTGCTGTGGGCACATGGAGCAAGAAGATTTGAGGACATCTATCTGGAAGGAGCTTGACATTGCTCTGGAGAGACTCATGAGTTTTAACCCTGCCTGTGGAGGTTAACCCAGACGGCTGAGCCCTACCCTCAGGGAAAAAGGCTGGTTTGAGCCACGACTCCCACTGGCAATCCAGTGAGAGGGAGTGTTCTCCGAGAGTGGGAGGGATCTGGTGGAGGGTTGAGAAGGGTTCCTTTCTGTGGATTTGGCTGCCTGGAATACTTTGCAGCTTTGGGGAACAAAATAGCTGGCTTGAAGTGGTGCCAGGCTGAGGGGAGTGGCGAATCTGCTGAGGAAGTTGATTTATCTAGCTGCCCAAGGAAAAGCCCCAAACCCTGCCAGCAACCTGGTGAGAGGAAGCATTCTTCAAGAGTGGGAGGGAGGGTTGTGACATAAGGTGGAGCATGGTTTCATTTCTGTGGATTTGGCTGCCTGGACCCCCTCATAGCTTTGGGGAACAGATAAGCTGGCTTGAAGCAGCGCCAGGGTAAGGGGAGAGGTGAGTCTACTGAGGAAGTGTGATTTACCCAGCAGCCCAGTGACACTGAGGCTTGGCTCCAGAGGGGGCAGAGTCAGTCCTTTTGATGACCCTGTACTGGCAAACATCAGAGCTTCACCTCCCCTGGGGAAGTCAGAAATTGGGAAGCGCTTGATTAGTGTCCATGAGCCTAGTTAAGGTTACCTCAGTGAAAGGGGTGGTCTAGAAAAGGACTTCTTTTGGGTCCCTTATTTCACGAGAAAAAAAAAACAGTCACTTTAAAAAATAAAAAAAACGAATTTTTCTTTTTATTTTACATTAATAGCTAAAATCTGCCTCAAAACCTGCAGATAGAACCTTGCAGGGCAATTGATAGATGAATAAAAGCAGACTAAGAGGTTTCACAAGGGCCCAAGAAGGAACACTTTTCTTCCTTAGCTTTGTTTGAATGCTTGCTTGTGTGGTTGTTTGTTTTTTCTTTGTTTATTTGTTGTCTCTTGTTTTTCCTTCCTCTTTCCTGCCCCAATTTTTCACTTTCTTTCTTTCTTTGTTTTTTAAATTAGTTGCTGCTAGCTTGTCTCTTCTTTGCTGTGCTTCTTATTCAGTGATTTCCCATTCTCTGTCTATACTGATTTTGCCCCCCAAGCTATCCCTTTTCCTTCCTTCATCTTTTTGCCTTCAGCTTTCTATTGTGGTTCTTACAAACCACATTTTTTATTACCCCACAACATAAGGGTGTCAATTTCTATATTATCTATTCTGTTTACTTCTTTTTTAATTAACATTAACTTTTTCCTTTAATCTCTTTCTTTACTCTTGCTCTCCCTCCTCATCATTCTAGCCTTCTAAATCATTATATATATATTCTTCTATTTGATTTCCCAGTCCATTTAAGGTATGCCACTTTTTTCTTCTATTACACTACACGGCTAACATGAGTTAAATATTCATTTAACTAAGTCTTATATGACCCCTTTTCTAACTTTTAACAATATTAATATTACCTTTCTTCCTTTCTCACATGTTTTGATTATGCTGGCCCTAGTCTTTTGCTTTCAAGGGAACATAGAAAGAAGCAAGGATATAAAATAAGAAGAAAAAGTGTCAAAGAGAAAACTTAACACACACGCAGAACCACCAGTTAAATAACACTCTAAAGCAGAGAGAGAAGCTAATCAACTGAATAAACCCATCAAGATAAAATGATGACTAGAGGGCAAAAAAAATTACAAACCACACTGAGAAACAGGAAGACATGGACAAGTCCAATTAACAAATTAAAAACCAGGAAGATGTGCAGAACATGAACAACTAATCAAAGCTTTCCAAAGAAAATCTTTGAATTTAATGAAGTGAAGGAAAAGATTAGGGATATTAAGAAGACACTGGGAGGATATACTGAAGAAATTGTAAACATACATAATAAGATAACGGATTTGATGGTGATTAATGGCACTTTCCAAAAAATAAAAATTAAGCTGGATTCACATAACAGCAGATTTGAATAGGCAGAAGACAGAATTAGTGATGTGGAAAACAATACATATGAAATCAAACAGATAGTAGAACAAACAGACAAAAAGATCGAAAAAATTCAGCAGGAAATCAGGAATTTAACCAACAATACAAAATGCACAAACATACACATTATGGGAATGCCAGAAGGAGAAGAGAATGGAAAGGGAACAGAAGGAATGTTGAAGGAAATAATGGCTGAAAACTTCCCAACCTTATTGATAAAGATGGATGTGCAGATCCAGGAAGCACAGCACACCCCAAGCAGTATAAATCCCAACAGGCTAACTCCAAGGCATATACTTGTCAAAATGTCCAATGCTCAAGACAAAGAGAAAATACTCAAAGCACCAAGAGAAAAGAGAACCATCACAAACAAGGGACTCACAAAAAGATTAAGTGCTGATTTCTCAACTGAAACCATGAAGGCAAGGAGACAGTGGTATGACATAGTCAAAGTGTTAAAAGAAAAAAAAAATCCAGTCATGAATTCTCTATCCAGAAAAACTGGCATTCAGAAATGATGGAGAGTTCAAAATATTCACAGTTAAACAGAAATTTAGAGTATGCCAAAAAGAAACCTGCACTTCAAGAAATACTAAAGGAAGTTCTACAAGTTGAAAGGAAAAAACAAGAGACAGAGAGATGGAGGACAGTTTAAAAACAACTAAAAATACAAAAACAGAAACAAAACAACATATGACATATATTATCCCAAAGAAAATATGACTGAAGTAAGAAATTCATTGTGAGTAATAACACTGAATGTTAATGGATTAAATTCACCACTCAAGAGATGCAGATTGGCAGAATGGATAAGGAAATATGATCCATCTGTATGCTGTCAGCAAGAAACCCACCGTCGACCCAGAGATTCAAGGAGGCTGAAAGTGAATTGCTGGAAAACAATTTTACAAGCTAACAAAAGCCAAGATAGAGCAGGAGTAGCTATCCTAATATCAGACAAAATAGACTTTAAATGCAAAACTATTGTAAAGACACAGATGGACACTATATATTAGTAAAAGGGGTAATCTCTCAAGAAGAGAGAACAATCATAAACATTTATGCACCTAATCGGGGTGACTCAAAATACATGAGGCAAACTCTGGAAAAAATAAGTGGAGAAATAAATACCTCTACCATTATAGTGGGGGACTTTAATACACCATTATCATAATTAGACATAATATCTTGATAGAGAATCAATAAAGAAACAAAGGTTCTGAATAATATATTAGAGGAGCTGGGCTCAAAAGATATATACAGAATGCTACACTGAAATACAGCAGGATATACATTCTTCTTGAGTGCACATAGAACATAATCCAAGATAGACCACATTCTAGGCCACAGAACAACTCTCAATGAATTCAGAAAGATTAAGATTATACAAAGTAATTTCTCTGACCACAATGGAAAGAAATTGGAAATCACTAAGGGCCAGAAAAACAGATTAAGCACAAAGATATGGAAGTTAAACAACACAGTCTTAGACAAACAGTGGGTCAAGGAGGAAATCTCAAAAGAAATCAGTAACTACCTTGAAACTAATGAAAATGACAACACAACATATCAAAACCTATGAGATCTAGAGAAAGCTGTCCTGAGAGGGAAATTCATAGCCATAAATGCATATATTAAAAAAGAAGAAAGAGCTAAAATTGAAGACCTAACTGCACACTTGGAGGAATTGGAAAACAACAACAAACTAAACCTAAAGGAAGTAGAAAAAAGGAAATAACAAAGATTAGAGCAGAACTAAATGAAATAGAGAATAAGAAAGCACTAGAAAAAATAAACAAAACCAAAAGCTGATTCATCGAGAATATCAATAAAATTGACAAACCCTTAGGCAGACTAACAAAGAAAAAGAGAGAACAGATGCAAATACACAAAATAAGGAAGGAGCAAGGGATATCACTACTGACCGCACAGAAATAAAGAGTATCATAAGAGGATACTGTGAAAAATTATTTGCCAACAAGAATTATAATTTAGAGGAAATGGACAAATTTCTAGAAACTCACAAACAGCCTACATTGATGAAAGAAGAAATTGATGAACTCAACAGTCCACTTACAAGTAAAGAGATAGACTCAGTCATAAAAAACCTCCCAACTAAGAAGAGCCCAGTACCAGATGGCTTGACAGTTCAATTCTACCAAACATTCTGGAAAGAGCTAACACCAATTCTGCTTAAGCCCTTCCAAAAAAAGAAGTAGAAGGAATATTGCTTAACTCATTCTATGATGCCAATATTACCCGAATACCAAAACCAAACAAAGATACCACAAGAAAAGAAAATTAAAAACCAATTTCTCCAATGAACCTAGATGCTAAAATTCTCATTGGAATACTTGCTCATCACATTCAACAACATATCAAAAGGACTATACACCATGACCAAATGGGTTTCATCCCTGGTGGGCAAGAATGGTTCCTTATAAGAAAATCAATCAATAAAATACAGCACATAAACAGATCATGAGAAAAAAAATCATTCGATCATCTCTATAGATGCAGAAAAATATTCGGCAAAATACAGCACTCTTTCCTGATAAAAATACTGCAGACGATAGGGACAGAAGGAGACTTTCTGAATATGATGAAGGGTATATATGAAAAACCCAAAGCTGACATCATCTTCAATGGTGAAATCCTAAAAGCCTTCCCTCTGAGATTGAGAACAAGACAAGGATGTCCACTATCACCGCTCCTATTTAACATTGTCTTAGAAGTACTTGCTCGAGCACAGAGGTAAGAAAAAGATATAAAAGGCATCCAAATTGGAAAAGAAGTAAAATTTTCATTATTTGCAAATGACATGATCCTATACATAGAAAGCCCAGAGAAATCTACAACAAATCTTCTCGAACTTATAAAGGAGTTCAGTAATGTTGCAGGCTACAAGATCAATGCTAAAAAATCAGTAGCATTTCTGTACACCAATAATGAGCAATCTGAGGAGGAAATCAAGAAGAAAATACCATTTACAATAGTAACTAAAAGAATCAAATACCTAGGAATACATTTAACTAAAGATATAAAGGACTTATATACAGAAATCTACACAACACTGTTAAACAAAATCAAAGAAGACTTAAATAAATGGAAGACTATTCCCTGTTCATGGGTAGGAAGACTAAACGTCATCAAGATGTCTACCTTACCCAAACTAATATATAGATTTAATGCAAGCCCAATAAAAATCACCACTGTGTTTTTTAAGGAACTGAAAAAACTAACTTCAAAATATATTTGGAAAGGTAAGCAGCCAGAAATTGTCAAACACATATTGAAAAAGAAAAATGAAGTTGGAGGTATCACATTACCTGATATTAAAACATACTACAAAGCTACAGTGGTCAAAACTGCCTGGTATTGGCAAAAAGGCTAGGCATACTGACCAATGGAACCGAATTAAGGGTTCTGATATAGATACTCACACATTCAGTCCTCTGAAATTTGACAAGGCCACCAAGCCCACTCAGTTGGGAGAGAATGGCCTCTTTAACAAGTGGTGCTTGAAGAAATGTCTATCCATGTCCAAAAAAATGAGAGAGGAATACCACCTCACACTTTATACAAAAATCAACTCAAGATGGTTCAAAGATCTAAATATAAGAGCCAAAACCATAAAGGCCTTGGAAGATAATGTAGGGAAGCATCTAGAAGACATTTTCAAAGGAAATGGTTTCATGAACCTCACACCCAAAGCATGAGCAGCAAGAGAAAAAGTAGACAAATGGGATCTCCTCAAAATTAAAAACTTCTGCACCTCAAAGTACATTATTTTTTTTTGTTTGTTTGTTTTTTTCTTTTTTTTTTATTTTTATTTGTAAAACGATATATAAATACATATGCATATATGTGCATTTGTTTACATAAATGTTATTATATATATATATATACATTTTATAAAGGTGCCTAGATTACCCAAATATTACTCAGAAACTACAGCGATTCCCATGCTCCCCACCACCCACACCCCCAAAAACACCCCACACATCCATTCCCCATCCGTGTGGTATTACACCCGCAATG
>JAQZBX010112581.1:0-10180 GCA_029593785.1 Cabassous unicinctus | reverse complement strand
CAGGATATAATGCATATGTATACTGAAATAAAGAGTGTTGAATACTATTTTCTATTTATCTATCTATCTGACTACTATCTATCTATTATCTATCTATCTATATTTGTATTTACTTAAACATTAAATAACAACAATTATATTACATGTTGAAAAAAGAATTAAGAGTATGTATTTAAAATAATATAAATCTTAGTTTCATGCCAGCTTTGCCACAAAAATTACTGTGAATCTGAAAAATTTATACACCTCTCTTGACCTCTCTCCATTTAGAACAACATGGATATAGGAAGGCAGCCCCACATTTCTACTTTTTAAATATACAATAGTAAGCATTCAAAAAAGGGTAGGTACAGAATTATAATTCATTTTATTAATGCAATTGTTATGTGCAAATATTAACTATGCAAATTTAATTATATACCACCCATTTTATATCAAAACAACCAATTGACCAACATTATAACTTTATCTGAATGTAGAGATAATGATTTTATACATTTTTTTCCACTTTGATTATTTAAGTGCTATTGCCAATCAAACAAACAAAAAATCTTCCACTGGGTATCCAGAAATATTAGCAAACATTCTACCCAGGACATGCTTAATTTCCCTGTTCCTCAGGCTAAAAAGGATGGAATTTATGAGAAAGGGGACTACAGTGTAGACCATGGCTGTCAGCAGTGTTTGAATTGCTGATTCTTTTGACATGGGGCCCAAACAAGCAAACAATCCAGGAATGATAAATAAAATAAAAGTAGCTATCTAGAGAGAGCAGATTGATAAAGCTTTGTTTCTGGCTTCTAGAGATTGCATCTGGAGCATAGTTAAAAATATGTTAATATATGAGATGACTAAGATGACAAAGCCAAGTAAGAGAAGACAAGCACTTACAGCCAGGGCCACAGACTCAAAAAACTGGAGAGCCCAAGAGGAGATGCTCATGACTTGAAGTACATCACAGAAAAATTGATGGATCATACTGGACTCTGTGAAGGGGAGACTGAACATAATGCCTTTGTGGATGGGAGAATAAACTAGCCCACTAGACAAGCCACCTGCTGCCTGTGCACACAGATGTGGGGTGATGGTGATAATATAATGCAGACATCAGCAGCCATCTTGCTCCAACACATGGCGACAGACTTTGGTGAGGGAAGTAGCTTATGCTTTATGGCCTGGTAACTGTAAGCTTCTACCCCAATAAAATACCCTTTATAAAAACCAACTGATTTCTGGTATTTTGTATCAGCACCCCTTTGGCTGACTAATACAAGCATGCTTAAATAGTAAATGACAATATAAAAGAATGAGAATATAAAGAAACTTACCAATACAGTACTAGTAACATTGAGTGCTATCACTAGACCTTGGTCAATTTAGCGTTTTACAATTTTATTTTAAAATACCAATGCAGATCCATATTAGAATTCAAAATAAGATAAAAAGGAACCAAACAAAAAGTGTGCCAACTGTATTCTATGGACCATGGTTAGTGGTAATAGTTTGATGATATTATTTCATAATTTGTAACAAATATTCCACCACACTGTGGTGTGTTGGTGAAAGGGTGTTGTATGAGAATTCAGCACATGTGCATGACTGTTTTGTAAGTTCACAACCTCTGTAATAAAAACATATTTAAAAAATAACAGGGTGGCTTTGGGGAAAATACACCAAATTTAAGGTATGGACTAAAATTAGTAGTAATATTTTGATGATGTTCTTGAATAGTTTGTAACAATTGTTTCACAACAATGCAAGGTTTTGGTGGAGGGATGATGTATGAGACCACTGTATGATGTTATGCATGTTTATTTTGTAAGTTCATAACTTTTATTATGCACTTATTGTTTATGTATGTTCATGTATGACTATGATATATTTCAATTTTTAAAAAAATTTTAAAAAGGAACAGAGCATACATGAAGACCGAAATATCAGTTTTCTCTTTCTGACCATTAACATCTCTCACAAAGACTTAATGTTGTAAATTTTAACACTGTGGCCCTTCAGTTCCCTTCCCTGGGAATGCTGCAGAGAGCCCTTGTGAAGAGAGATGTATTTTTATTTCAAGCCATAGGAGGAAATGTGCATCCTGCTTCGCATTCATGCTTGTCAATGTCTTTCTGGGGATCCCTGGTGCACTTATACTCACAATCCTCAGGTGGAATTAGTAACTCAGCCTCCAGAGAAGAAAATGTCTTTTAAAGCCTGGTTTTCGATAAATATTTTGTCCATATATTGTGATTAATTACATGGAAAATAACTTATTTTAAGGATAAAAGTAGAATGTGGGTTTTAAAATTTGAGAAAGCTCAAGAGACGAGAAATGGTTTCTGTGACAGTTTTGGCTCAATGATATTTCAACATTAATATTTCATTATAAGAGGAGCAATAACCTTTAGATAAGAAAATTTAAAATGCCATATATGTATGTATGTATATATGTATATAAAATAAGTATATAGATGATAATTTAAATAAATATATATATATACATGAAAAGATGTTGAAGTAAAACAAATTCAAAATTCTCACCTCTCGCAAAACTAAAACAAATTAACCGAAAGTATCTGAAACATCCTCCAAGTTATCAGTTACTGGTAAAGTAATTGCTGTAAGTTTGAAAAAAGATACCACAGAAAGAAGAAAGAAAAGAGCTACCATGGCACAATGTAAACTAAAGTTGAGGAGACCCACACTATTTGCTGCCTCTGAAAGAGTACTTAGGAAAGAAGGTAAATTGACAGAATCATGAGATAATCCTGATAATTCTCACAAGGAAATTATTAGGATAATTTCAGAGGGAATAAATCCTCAAACTTCTGCATCCAAGTGGGAAGATTGTAAAGAAACAAGAAGGAGCCATGAGCAGTGGCCCTTGAAGTGTGGTCTGCAATAGCAGCGTCTGCACCACTGGCAGGTCCCCAAGGAACACGAGCCCAGCGAAAAGAAACGGCGTGAGGAGACAGGTATTCTACCTTGAAAACAGGGTGGGGTCATTGGGGCACAGAGTAAGCCAAAATATATAAACCTGGAAGGAAAATAAATATTGCAGGTCAATAAAACCTCAGAAATACTACCTAAGGGAGTTTTTCACTATTGAACATTTCAATAAGCACATAAAAGTTATTAAAAAGAACCCCCCTAGCTCCATGTCCTCAGATGGTCCTTACTGGGATTTTGAGGATGGAATTACCATGGAATATGATATTCATTAAGATGCCCTCATTCCAGCACTCACAGTCTTAAAATTCTTTGCTAGAATCTCCTTACTCCATAAAGCCTCTCTGTACCTGATCTTCTCTACCTTGCTGCCTTCAGTGAGCAAAGTAGTAGTTGGAAGGGCTTCTTAGTCTCTGGAATTTAGCTCATTTAGCTCCCATCACACAAAGAACTCTTGAACAACCTCCTAAATATGTATGTTTTGTTTTTATTTTTCCGATTCGTTTTTCTATTATTAATACATGAAAGTTATGTATACATATACATTCCTATTGTCACAATGATGATTAATATTGTCCCATTTTATACTTAACACAATAAAAGTATTTTATTCCAATGAATGTATTATTATATATTAATATTTAAAGCTCATAAGAAACATTCAATACAGGTTTACATAAAATACAGACTTATATAAAATACTTCCTGTATTAGATCAGTGTCTCTCAGAATATATATATTTTGTATATATACATTATATATATAATGAGATTTTATTATAGGAATTGGCACACACAGCTGTGGGGCTAGGGAAGTCTGAATTACATAGGGCAGACAGCAAGCTGGGAACTCTGATGGTTTTGTTAAGATTCCCCTGGAGAAGGTGGCTGGCTGAAGTAGAGATATATTTTCTTCTTTTCAACCCATTATATGTGTTCCATGTTAATTTTAGAATGTGATTGTCAGTTCTTCAGAAATTTAACAATGTTTCAGATTGAGTACCAATTAATGTAAGATAATTTTTGAGCTGAAATTTACATTTAAAGTAATTTTTGTTCAATTATGAAGGCAGAATATCCTTTAAGAGTTGTTTTTTCTAAACTTCTCTTGCTTTTTTGACTGGTAGTTTATATATTTAAATACCATATAGACTTTATATATTATCTTTTGAAGAGAAGGTCAATAAAATAACATATATTGATAGTACCAAGTACTTAATAAACAATACAGTATAGTGCTGCTGCAGGAATAAATGTGTTAAAAGAGCAGAACATAGTGCTCAGAAATAGGTATTTATACTCAAGGTAATTTATATATTTGATAAAGTTTGCTCAAAGAACACAGAAGTAAATTGCTTGGTAGATGGTGACAGGAACACTAGCTCCCCAAAGTATACTTTCAACTATATCCTTTTTTTCTGGCTTTAAAATGGTGAAATACAAATAAAATAAAAGCCTAAATTTAAGACGTAAAAGCACAAGACTAATAGATAAAGCAGAAACCAAAGTAAGCTTGCACTGGTATAATATAATTTCCCTGAAAAATATATAAACCCACAAAATATTGGCAAGAGAATTTCTTTTTCATACAAGTTATCTCTAACAAGAAGGACAAATAGACAAAGTTAATGGGTGATAGGAATAATAGGAGATGATTTCCCTTGTTCCAATTTGAAACAAAATAAATACATGTTAACACATATTAACAATACCACTTTCAAATCAAATGAACATAGATAAAAAACTCCAAAAGATGGATAAAAATGCTAAATCAAAAATATAATTCCCATATGGATATTAATTATCAGAAGTTCTAATTTATTAAGAATATGAAGAATATGAAACATGAAAACTCAGACAAAAATGAAATTCACTTTTGTAAATATAAGAATAGCAATAATAGAAAGCTGGGTTTTCCCGTGCTCTTTCAAAGACATAGTGAAAGCATAATATTGATATGTTCCAGATCAGATTATAAATGGAAAACTATAATTTTGCAAATAAAATCATTTAGTAAGTTGAATGTTTTAACAGAATAGTTATCCATGCATTAGGGAATGAATAAATGTGGAGGGTGCTATGGAACACAATGCAATAGAATAATAACAAAAACTTAGGTATACTTTAACAATTCTCACTGATCCTTTGAGTAAAATAAACAAACAGAAATGACTGAGTGATGCTCCAACACAGTGTGGTGTGTTAGTGAATAGGTGCTTTGTATGGGAATTCTACACATGTGCATGGTTGTTTTGTAAGATCACAACTTCTATAATAAAATACATATTTTAAAACACGATAATAGGGTGGGTTGGAGGGAATATACACCAAATGTAAGATATGGACTACAGTTACTAGTAATGTTTTGACCATATTCTTTCATAACTTGTAACAAATGTTTCACAACAATGCAAGGTGTTGGTGGAGGGCTGATGTATGGAAACACGTATGATGTTATGCATGTTTGTTTTGTAAGTTCACAACTTTTAATATACACTTATTTTTTATATATGTTCATGTATGAATGATATACTCTAATAAAATTTTTTACGTGTAAAACAAAATACTGAGTGAGTTTATTTAATAATTGTATTTATTAAATTAATAAAATATATGTGCAAAGAATTAAGCCTTATACCGCAATTTTATTTGAAATAAAATTGCTCTTTTTTTCCCAATTGGGGTTTCAAACCATGATGGTTATACTTTTTTCAATATAAATATAATTAGTTAGAATTGTTGAAAGTTATATACATAATCTGGACATCATGGAGATAGCAAAAGCCTATTATGAATATAACCATACATACACACAAGCTCACATACAGCAAAAATAATACCTAATAATGGTACAAAGAATTAAGCCTAAAACAGTTCCTCTAGAAGCAGTTTTTAAGGTAAATGAGAGCAAATTCTGTTTTCTCTCACGTAGGGCTTATGGATTATGTGTATTCACTGTGTTTCCTTCTATCATTGATCATCATGAGCTCATAGTACACCAGATCTATAGATTCTCTTTAATTCTGCCCATCACATGCTATCCCATGAACTCATGTGCAGGAGTGTCCATGGCTGAATTTAGCATTAATGTATTACCATGTCCCATCCTTTGTCAAGCTAAATGAATATTTAAAGTACTAAAATTCTATCATGTATTTTAATCTTCATGACATGTATTTTACATATTTTTGTCTTTATTCTTTCTCTGCAGAGCTACCAGACAGTAGATCACAAACTGTGTTCTTTTTCTCCACTGGTATCTCTCTGATAAATGGCAACCATGATATAAATTTTATGTTGTACAGTGTTATGAACATGTATCTATTTATAGGTGTGAGTATTTCTGTATGCAATTATCTAAAGATAATACACATTTTATGTTCACAGACATATTGTAGAAGTTACACTGAAATAAAAGGCCATGAATACAAGCATGATACAATATATAAAATATCAAGGAATAAACATGAAAATGTAAAAATTATTTTGCAAGATGAAACAGAGAATAGCTTAGTGCATCTATGTGAAGGTAGAATGAATTGTTTCATCCCAGCATTCTACCCAATGCAGTGTGAATATGAGAAAATGATAAATCTCTCCAGATTTTTCCTCAGTTAAACCAACATGAGAATATTAACATGACACCACAAATCCAACATTTAACTTCTACTACTTAGCATTTTAAAAAGAATAGTTATAGGAAGTAATAATTGATTTTATACAAGGAAAATCTTTGTTCAATGGTTAATTTCTGCTTATGTATTTAAAAGTCTCCTTGTTTTTCTAAAAAGTCACATAAATATTTTATCTAAATTTTAAGAAAATATATACTTTATTTTTATTTGTTTATTATTGAAACATTATTTCCCATTTAAAAATCAGTTCCTTAAGGGAACTGGAAAGATCTAGTAAACATTCTGCCCAAAGCCCTTTTAATCTCCCTGTTCCTCAAGCTAAAGATGATGGGATTTATGAAGGGGGGCACTGTGGTGTAGAATATGGTTGTGAGGAGGGAATGGATTGTTGATTCATTTGAGATTGGGCTCAAAGAAGCAAACATTCCAGAAATGATAAATAAAATAATAGTAGCTATTTGGTGACAGCATGTTGATAAGGCTTTGTTCTGGGCTTCCACAGAACACATCTGGAGCACAGTTAAAAAGATGTTAATATAGGAGGTGAATAAGATGGCAAAGCTTAAGACAAGGCAAAAACTTACAGCAAGTACCACAGACTCAGAAAACTGCACAGCCTGAGGTGAAATTTCTGACTTGAGGAATGCCACAGAAATATTTATGGATTACATTTGACTTTGTGAAGGGAAGCCTGAATATGGTACCTGTGTGGATAGCAGACTAGACCAGCCCACTGACATGAGCCACCTGCTAACTGTATGCACAAATGCGGGGTCATGGTGACCTCAAAATGCAGAGGGTGGCATATGGCAACATAACAATCATAGGACATTGCCACAAGAACAAAAAAATCTGTGGATCCAAAGAAAAGAAATAAGAATACCTGAGCAGAAATTTTTAAGAAAAATTAATTACTGCCTGTTAGGAAATTCACGATTGAATTGGGAACATTTATGAGATGTAACAAAAATCCACCAAGGATAAATTACCTACCAAAAGTACATTGGGAAGTGAAGATGTGGATCTGTCACAATAACAGTGATGGTAAGAAGATTTCCAGTCAGGGCTCCCAGATAGATCACTAAGAACATTAGACCTTGTAAGACTTGGAGTCCCCAGGAGCTGGAGATATCCATGAGGAGGAATTCTGTGAAGATGGTGCAGTTGCCCATGTCTGCTAATATGCTGCTGTCTTCTTGGAGTCAAAGAATATAGTGATAATATGATGTTGCAAATCAAAATGGAAAGCATCCAAAGCTTTGTCATACAGAGTAAATGTTATATTGCCATAAATTGATATGACACATATAGATATCTATATCTCATAAAATCATTATAAGATTTTCAATGCTTAATTAATATGTAGCACAATGAAAGAATTAAGATACGTAGAAACATACAAATGCTAATAATAGTTAAGACTGTCACAATATCTTGGTCAGATTAGAATTTGGTGCAACTACATGTAAAAATTAAAGTACAAACACAAGAAGGAAAGAGCATAAAGATCAAAAACAACATACCTGAGGATTAAAATATGAGTTTTCAGTTACCAAACATTACCTTCATTTCTCTTCATTGAGCATATCTTAAAGGGTTGATTTTATTAATATTTATAATATTAATAAAAAGTATTAAATTAATATTTATTTATTCTAAGCCATATGAAAAAATGTATATCAGCCTTATCTGTGGTATGTGGTGATCCCTTTCTGAAAGACACTGCAATACTTATATCTCTGACCATTCTCAGGGGATCAGTCCAATAATTGCAGCCTCCAGAAAAAAGGCATTAAAAGGCTTCTTTTAATGCCTTTTTTCCCCACAGATATTTTGGCCAATCTGTTGAGGTAAATTAGATTGATGGCAGCCTTTCTAATTTTGAGGTATAACGAGTTGGGGGGTTGTAAAATGTAAGGAAGCACAAGTCAAAAAGCATGGCTTGTGTATTAGTGTTTGCTCATTGATATTTTAGAGGCCCTGTGTCATGATAAATGGATCCGCAGGCTATGGAAAACAGTATAAAATAGTATGAGTATATACATCATAAGTTTAAATTAATATTTTTATAGCATGTACAACAGGTGAAATAAAACAGTGTCATTGAGTTCCCCTCACAGGAATTGATTAAAAATTAAACAAAAGTGTCTCAAAAAGTTTGAAAAGTGACAAAGTAGAATGAACAAAAATCACTGTTATAGCACAATGTAAATTCCTACTCTAGGTTGGGACAGTTCCTGATGCTTAGCCTTCTTACTGAGGAAAGAAGTTTAGTTGACAGAATCCTGAGTGAATATTGAGAATGATCACCAAGAAATACTTTTAAAGACATAGAGATAAAGTGAAAAAAATTCCTCAAAATCCTACAACCCTTCCTCATGATCTCAAAGGAACATGAGCACAATGAGGAAAGAAGGTAAATATTCTACTTGGAAAACAGTGATGTTTATTAGGGATCAGTATAAGGAAAAGGATACAAATCTAGAAGGAGAAATTATTGCACAGAAGAAAAAAAAATAGACCATCTGAAAGGGAATTTTATTGTTGAATTGTTTAAAGATAAGCATATAAAGTAAAAGAAAAGAATATCTACAACTGCTATGCCCTCATTATTATTAATAATTCATAATGAATATGTGTACATGAATTACGATTGTTATAATCATCACAAATTATTGCATCATTTACACTTATCATAATAAATAATTTTACCTTTTAAGTGAATGGTATGATGTCTATATGTAAAGTCCATAAAAATCATCAACCCAGCTTATAATAGAATAACTCCAAGTATTTGAAAGAGAAGACTCAGATGTTAACATTTAATTTGATTGGCAGGAAGGATCATACTATTGTCAATTCTAGGCCTAAGAAATCAGTTAAGAACTTAGGTGATCACATGCTTGATGGCCATGCACAAGTCCAAGGATGTTCCAATGAATGGGAAGCAACCATTGGGTCATTAAGGCATCCAAATCCAACACCAACATGGAGCCAATGAACTCATTTGCCAAACAGTGTAGCTCATGCTTCATTAGGGTATATCACTATATAGTTATCTAGCCAGAAAGCTGGATATCTCACATATTTTCAGAATTATTTACTCAATATAACGTTTTACAATTATCTGAGTTATCTTAGCATCTAATCAAGCCACCACCACTTAATACCCAAAGAGTAGCTATTTATCATGGTGATATATAATTGAGCTAGGTACTAGGAATTCCAAATTTTGTGAGAGCAGAAATCTCTAAAATTTTCTGTTCTTCTTAGAATTCCAATAACAATAACACCCTCCCATTTTGTTTCATTTCTCTATATATCTGATGTACCATGATAAAACATGGTTTCTTTTTCAGGGAATGAGGTGATTTATATCTTCAAAGTATATGTTTAAATGGTAGTGAAACCTCAGGAAAATCATGGATGTAACCTGCTATAAACACCCTTGAATGTCCTTCATGAAGACCTTCAACTTTTAGGATGAAATTCTATTCTAGGATTCCCAGAGGGTCTAGCCATGTTGATGTAGAGTAGCACTACAAGTTACTTGGTATAACAAATTCAAAAGATCTACCATAAATAAGGGTTTATGAAGAA
>JAQZBX010112580.1:0-10181 GCA_029593785.1 Cabassous unicinctus | reverse complement strand
TTCAACTTGAAAGAAAAAAGTTCTTATACATGCAATTTTACTCATATTCATATTTCACATAATATATTTGTATTTCACATATTATATTTAGCTCATGTAGCTGCTGGCCAGTTTTATGTAATTATGAATTCCAAAAATATAATTGGATCATGCTTATAAACTGATGTGTTAATCTGGGAATGATTAAGGTATTATTAGGGTGTTGACTGGGCCAAGTCAGTAGGGCATTGAGTCCCACCCCTTGGTGGGTGGGCAATATAAAAGGCAAGGCAAAGAATGGAGTTGAAGCAGTTTTTGAGAAGCAGTTTTGATGTTGGAAAAAGATCCCAGGAGAAGAGAAGTGAGCCGTTCGCCTGATTGTCTACAGCTGACCTTGTGGAGGAAACAAGAGCTAAGCCCGGAGAGAAATGCAGCCCCGGGAAGAGAGGAACCCAAGAAGCCTGAACTGGCAAACGTCAGCAGCTGTCTTGCTCTAACACGTGGCAATGGACTGTGGTGAGAGAAGAAACTTAATGCTTTATGGCCTGGTATCTGTGGACTTCTACCCCAAATAAATACCCTTTATAAAGACCAACGCATTTTTGGTATTTCACATTAGCACCCTTTTGGCTGACTAATACAGCTCATATTAGCGCAATCATACAGTATTTGTCCATTTGTGTCTGCTTGCTTCACTCAACATAATGTTCTCCAGGTTCATACATGTTGTCATATGTTTCACAACTTCATTTCTTCTTACCACTGCATAATATTCCATCGTGAGTATACTCCACATTTTGTTTATCAATTCATCAGTTGATGCTCACCTTGGTTCTTTCCAGCTTTTGGCTATCATAAATAATGCTGCTATGAATATCGGTGTGCAGAAGTCCGTTGCTGTCATTGTTCTCAGATCTTCTGGGTATATACCTAGAAATATGCCCAGAATATTTCCAGGTCCCATGGCAAAGCTATATTCAACTTCATTAGGAACTGCCAAACAGTCCTCCACAGTAGCTGTACCATTGTACAGTCTGACCAACAGTGAATAAGCATTCCTTTCTCTCCACCTCTTCTCCAACATTTTCAGTTTTCCAATTTTTTAATAGTGGCCAGTCTAATAGGTGTGAAATGGTATCTCATTATAGTTTTGATTTGCTTTTCCCTAATTGCTAGTGATGTTGAACATTTCTTCATGTATTTCTTTGCCATTTGTATTTCTTCTTTGGACAGTTGCCTTGTCAAATCTTTTGCCCATTTTTATATTGTATAGTGTGACTTTTTATTTTTGAGTTGTATGATCTCCTTATATATCATGGATTTTAAACTCTTATTTTTGTTATTGCCAAATATTTTCTCCAATTGAGTTGGCTGCCTTTACACCCTTTTAACAATATCCTTTGAGGTACAAAAGTGTTTAATTTTGCGGAGGTCCCATTTATCTATTTTTTCTTTTGTTGCTCATGCTTTGGGTGAAAGGTTTAAGACAATACTGCCTAACACAAATATGGAAGGTTTACCTACATTTTCTTCTAGAAGTTTTATGGTTGTTTCTTTTATATTTAGGTCCTTAATCCATTTCGAGTTAATTTTTGTATAAGGCATGAGATAGGGGTCTTCTCTCTTTCATTTGGATATGGCTATGCAGTTCTCCCAGTACCAGTTGTTGAATAGACTGTTCTACTCAACAATCTGCATGGGCTTAACAGCCTTGTCAAAAATCAATTGTCTGTAGATGTGAAGGTCAATTTCTGAGTGCTCAATTGGGTTTCATTAGTCAAACTGTATGTCCTTATGCCAGTCCATGATGTTTTTACCATTTTAGCTAAGTAATATGCATTTTTAGAATATACATTTATATTTTGTAAAGATACATAGTTTACATAAATGCTAAATAAAAAATATGGGGAATTCCAATATGCCCCACTCATTACTCCTTGCACATTTTCCCACATCAATGACATCTTTCATCAGTGTGGTACGTTTGTTGCAATTGACGAACACATCTTGGAGCATTGCCACTGGGTGTGGATTATAGTTTACATTGTAGTTTACACTCTCTCCTGCACAATTTTGTATGGTATGACAAGATATACAATGGCTTGTATCTGTCACTGCAATGTCATTCACAACAATTCTCAAGCCCAGAAAATGCCCCCATATTACACACATATTTCTCTCTCCCTCCCCTCAGAACCTCCAGTGGCCACTGTCTCCACATGCAAGATAACAGTTCTTCCATTGCTAGAATCACAATAAGTCTACAGTAGAACAACAGTAAGTCCACTCTAGTTCATCATTCATTCTCCAATCCTGAAGATCCTGGGATGGTGATGCCCACTCTGCCTCCAATTGAGAGGGGGCTTAGATCTCATGGGGCAGATGGATGGGACTATCTTGATTGCAGTTGTAGACTCTCTCTGTCTCTTGGCATGTTCGTTGTCCACTATTATCTCCTTGTTAGTTGTCCTGGGAGAGTCCAATGAACTAGAGAGTAGGTTTTGCAATGCTATTGAGATTCAGGGGCAAACTGGCACATGGAAAGCCCAAAGATTTTAGTCTTTTGGACATAAACCTATCCAATCTAGTACTAAATATAGGTTAAATTAAAAGGGGCAGAAGAGTCATGTGTAGGGAAACCACAACAGTGAACAACTCTGTCACACTGGGGAGCATAAATTCCAATGTAGAGCCCACTGGCAGGGTGCCAACATCCTGAGCTGTCTGCCATGAAAATAGTGTCTGGGTGTCTCCAGAGCCATCAGTAGCCCACCATTCTAGGTAATATTTACTTTGACAGTCAATGAGATCCTGCTAAGATGTGCATAAGTGTAACCTCTGGAATGAACTTCTGGCTCACTTTGAAGTCTCTTAGTCATATAAACTCATTTGTCTATATGTTGCCCCCTTTTAGTCAAGGTCTTTTTCTAGTTACATTGATAGCTGGTGCTTGGTAATAATCTCTCAGTGCCAGAGAGGCTCATCCCCAGTAGTCATGTTCCATGCTTGGGGGAAGGTAATGCATTTATATGCTCAGCTTTGCCTAAAGAAAGACCACATTTTAGCAAAAAGGAGGTTTTCAGGAGGTAACTATTAGACACACTATAATACTAGGCTAAGTTTCAATTTCAAAAGTAAAGTTTCTTAAGTACAGTCATCACTATTAAAGGCCCATCAATGGTCCATCCTCCTTCACTAGCCACTGCCTCTGTACTCAGGGGATTCTTATATGCCTTATAGGTAAGCCCCAGATAAACTTTCTCACATGCATCCCCCATTTCTCACACCCTGCACCAATGATCCTCCCCTGCTGCAGTGGTAAAAATTCTGTGATCCAAAACTTCTTCAAAGTTGAAGCCAACATAATAACCGAATACAATTAATAGGAAAATGATATAACAAAGACAGTTTTAAAAATAATGAATAAAATACAAAAAACTTAAATAATAAAAAATAATAAAAATAAAATATTAAAATAAATTTTACATTATGTCTTTCATCACTATGAGATCTGTTGTCTTGTATGAACAGTGTTACTTTCTTCCATTTATTTCCCTAGTGTCTTATTTTTTCCATTTTGTCTTCAAAGAAGCTTTGGATCACAGAAAAGTCACTTACAGACTACAAGTGATTCCCATATATCCAACATCCTCCCCCTTCCCCCTTTCCTCTATTAATAACATTATACATGTGGATGGTACATTTGTTACAGTTGATGAACAAATATTGGAACATTGCTACTAACCATAGTCAGTGATTTACTTTATTTTTTACATTTTGGACCGTACGCTTTTATAGATTTTGATGAAATTTAAAATGGTTTGTATCCATCATTGCAATATCATGTAAAACAATTTCATCACCCCAAAAATGGCCATGTTCCATCTATTCTATTCCTCCATACCCCTTCCCTCAGGACGCATGGTAATCACCAAGATTTAACCTTTGATAGACAAGATTAATAGTTACTGGCAATAGCATTAAGGGCTTGCCATACTGGCCTGCCCTAGCAAATTAGGCACTGCCTATGGTATCAAGAGACTCCCACCCCTCTATTTGAGATCATGGCAGGACTCCCCAGGATGGGAGTTCAAACCCTTCCCACTAATTATGTGAGTCTCCACCCACTGATACAATATATTATGACAAGATAAACACTACACACTCCCTAGAAGCCTGACCCTGGTCTGCCCCATCCTGCATGCCCCCCACATCCAACACCTTAATCCAGTAGCCCTATACTGCCATACTTGCCAAAAGAACATTGCCAGCATTTCAGTTTCAACCACATACCCGCAAATCTCCATAGTTCACCTGCTTCTTCCTCCAACCCTCCCCCAAGCACCATGGACAGACCAACCCACTCTCCACACCCTACACCCATCACAGACAAGCACCATCCAACCCAATAGCATCACTGCACCACAGTTATGCCCTTCCACTGCACAACTACACCCTTCCACATCATCACAGATCCTGCCCATATGGAGATTGACTCACAACCTTCCCCTCCCTTTCTGCCTCCTTTAAAACTCTTTTCCATACTCTAGCTCTATGAGTCTGCTCAATTTGCGTAATTCATATCAGTGAGGTCATGTAATTTTTGTCCTTCAGTGTCTGGCTTGCTTCACTCAAAATAAGGTCTTCAAGATTCATCCATGTTATCCCATGTGTTAACACTGCATTCCTATTACAGCTAAGTAATATTCCATTGTATGTATACACCACTATTTGTTTACTTATTTATCTGTTGATGGACATTTGAGTTGTTTCTAACTTTTGGCAATAGTGAATAATGCTGCAATGAACTTTGATGTGCATATCCTTAATGGTGTTTAGTCTTCCTATCCATGAACAGGGAATATTCTTCCATTTATTTAGATGCTCTTTGATTTCCTTTAACAGTGTCATGTAGTTTTCTCCATATAAGACATTTCAATCTTTATTTAAATTTATTCCTAGCTATTTGATTCTTTTGGTTGCTATTGTAAATGGGATATTTTTCTTGATTTCCTCCTCAAATAGCTCATTATTGGTCTACAGAAATGCTACCAATTTTGCACATTGATTTTATAACCTGCCACTTTATTAAACTCATTTATAAGCTCTAGATTCTTTGTTGTAGATTTCTAAGGGCTTTCTATGTATAGCATCATGTCATCTGCAAATAGTGTAATTTTTACTTCTTCCTTTCCAATTTGTATGCCTTTTATATCTTTTTGGCCTAAGTGCTCCAGCAAATACTTATAACACAATCACAATGTTAAATAAGAGCAGTGACAGTGGGCATCCTTCTCTTGTTCCAGATCTTAGAGTGAAACCTTATAGGACTTCACCATTGAATATGATGTTAGCTGTGGGTTTTTCGCACACACCGTTTATCAGATTGAGCAAGTTTCCTTCTGTTATTATCTTTTGAGTTGTTTTTAGCAAGAAGTGTGCTGTATTTTGTCGAATGCTTTTTCTGCGTATATAGAGATGATCATGGGATTTTTTTTCTTTCAATCTGTTTATGTGGTATATTACATTCATTGATTTTTTATGTAGAAACATTCCTTCATACCAAGGATAAAACCCACTTTGTCATGGTGCATAATTCGTTGGATGTGTTGTTGAATATGATTAGCAAATATTTTGTTGAGGATTTTAGCATCTAGGTTCACTAGAGAGAATGGTCTATAATTTTCCTTTTTGGAATAGTTTAAGGAGGATTGGTGTTAGTTCTTTCCGAAATGTGGTAGAATTCACCTGTGAAGACATCTGGTCCTGGGCTCTTCTCAGTTGAGAGGTTTTTGATGACTAATTCTATCTCATTACTTGTGATTGGTCTGTTGGGTTCATCAATTTCTTCTTTCATCAATGTAGGCTGCTTCTCTGATTCTAAGAATTTGTCTGTTTCCTCTAAATTATCTTCTTATTAGCATACAATTTTTCAAAGTTATCTTCTTATGATACTCTTTCATTCTGTGTTGTCAGTGGTGATAACCCTTTCCTCGTTTCTTATTTTATGTATCTGCATCTGCTCTCTTTTTTATTTGTTAGTCTAGCTAAGGGTCTGTCAGTTTTATTAATCTTCTCAAAGAACCAGTTTTTGGTTTTGTTTATTTTTTATAGTGCTTTCTTATTTTCAATTTAATTCAGCTATGCTCTAATTTTTGTTATTTCCTTCTTTCTACTTGTTTTGTGTTTAGTTTGTTGTTCTTTTTCTAATTCCTACAGGTGTTCTGTTTGGGTTTTAATTTTAGCTCTTTCTTCTTTCTTAATATATTTATGGCTATGAATTTCCCTCTCAGTAAAGCTTTTTGCAGCATCCAGTGAGTTTTGATACATTATGTTGTCATTTTCACTTGTTTCAAGGTAATTACTGATTTCTTTTACTATTTCTTCCTTGACCCACTGTTTGTCTAAGAGTGTGTTGTTTAATTTCCATATTTTTGTGCCTAATCTGATGCTATGCCCTTTACTGATTTCCAGCTTTATTTCATTTTAGTCAGATAAATTACTTTGTATAATCTCAATTTTTCTGAATTCATTGAGTGTTGTTCTGTGGCCCAGCATTTGGTCTCTCTTAAGAAAGAGCCATGTGTACTTGAAGAAAATGTATGTCCCACTGAATTTGTGTGTAATGTTCTGTATATGATTATTAGGTCTTGATCCTCTAATGTATTATTCAAGGCCTTTGTTTCTTTATGGATTCTCTGTTGAGATGTTCTGTCTAATGGTGATAATGTTGTATTAAATTTCCCCACTAAAACTCTAGAGGCATCTATTTCTCCACTTAGTTTTTCCCATATTAGCCTCATATATTTTGAGGCACCCTGATTAGGTGCATAATTGCTTATGATTGTTCTTTCTTCTTGATAGATTACTCCTTTTATTAATATATAGTGGATTTCTGTGTCTCTTACAATAGTTTTACATTTAAAATCTAGTTTTACAGATCTTAATATAGCTTCTCCCGCAATTTTGTGGTTATTGTTTGCATGTAAAATTGTTTTTTAACCATCACGTTCAGCCTCCTTTTGCCCCTGGGTCTAAGGTTGGTTTCTTGTAGACAGCATATATATTGGTCATATTTCCTTATCCATTCTGCCAATCTGTGTCTCTTCACTGGAGTGTTCAATCCATTGACATTCAATATTATTACTCTCAAAGAATTACTTATATTAGCCATATTTTCTTTAGGTTTTTGTATTCGATATGTTGTTTTTATTGCTTTTTATTTTTTAGTTGTTCTTACACTCTCCTCCAACTCTCTCTCCTGATTTTTCCTTTTGACCTGGAGAACTCCCTTTAGTGTTTCTTGAAAGGCAGGTTTGTTATTGACAAAATCTTTTAATTTGTGTTTGCTGGTAACTATATGAACTCTCCTGCATTTTTGAATGTTAGCTTTGCTGGATGGAGGATTCTCAGCTGGAAGTTTAATTTTTTTTATGACAACTTAAGTATGTCATACCACAGCCTTATTACCACTACGGTATCAGATGAGAAATCAGCACTTAATCTTATCGAGCTTCCCTTGTATGTGATGGATCTCTTTTCTCTTGCTGCTTTCTGTATTCTCTCTTTGTCTTGAGCATTGGACAGTTTGACAAGTATATGTCTTGGTGTAGGTCTGTTAGAATTTATACTGTATAAGGTGCTCTGCCCTTCCTGGACATGTACATCCATGTCCCTCAATAGGATTTGGAAATTTTCAGCCATTATTTCCTCCAACACTCCTGCTGCTCCCTTTCCCTTCTCTTCTCCTTCTGGGATACCTATAATGCATATGTTTGTGTGTTTCATGTTGTCATTCGAATCCCTAGGTCCCTGCCGTGTTTCTTCTTTCTTTTTATCTATCTGTTCTATTATCTGTCTGATTTCAGCTATACTGTCATCCATATCGCTGATTCTTTCATCTGCTTGTTCAAATCTGCTGTTATTGCTTCCAGTGAATTTTTGATTTCTTGCATTGTGCCATTCATCACCATTTTATCTGTTATCTTTTTATGTATGTTTACAATATCTTCAGGATATTCTCCCAGTGTCTTCTTAATATCCTTAATCTCTTCCTTCACTTAATTAAGTTGACTCATGATATTTGTTTGGACATCTCCGATTTGTTGTTCCATGTTCTGCATGTCCTTCTCTTTTGCACTTTTTTCATTGCACTGGGCCATGTCTTCCAGTTTCTTTGTATGGCTAGTAAGTTTTTGTTGGTGTCTAGGCATCTATTTATTTTTATGGTTTTATTCAGTTGATTAGCATCTCTTTCTAATCTAAGGATTTATTTTGTTGTTGTTTTGTTTGTGGGGTAAGGTTTCACTCTGAAACTCCATTCCTCTTATTCTATTTCCTTGCTGTTGTCTATGTTACCTTGAAAAAAAATTAGGACAAAAGAAAAGGAAAGAGAAGGAAGAGAAAAAGAATAATAGTAATACTAATAGTAAAACTTAGAAGAGGAACTGTACAAGACCTAGGAAAATAAGTACAGAGGAATAAAAATTAAAAAGTGGAATAGAAATAATAAAATGAGAAACAAAATAGAGAAAAATATATAGAATGAATTAAAAGGCTGGAATGATGAGAAGAGAGGAAAGGGAAAATAATGAAAAAGAAAAAAATGAAAAAGGAAAGAAAACAAATTAAAAAGAGAAATAAAAACAAGAAAACTCAAAGACAAAAAAAAAAGAGGTGGAATGAAATAACAAGAACAGAAAACATATGATAGAAAAATCAAGAAAAGAAATAACAGAGCTAGAAAAAATCAGTAAGAGAAAAAAGAAACACAATAAACAAGAAACAAGACTGCAGCATCTAGTTTTAAAAAAGAAAAACAAAAACAAAAAAAAACAAGGAAAAACAGTCTTCTTTATTAGGCCCCTATTGAACTTCTCAGGCTGCCAGTGTTCATCAGTCAATCACCCTGCAGCCTGCCCTCTGCAGTTTTTGAACCAGGTTTTAGTGAGTAAAATATGGAGAAAAAGGGAATCTTGAAAAAAGAGAAGAGATCCAAGAAAAGGTAATGCAAAAAGAAAATGTATATGTTCCATATAAAAAATTATCAACTGGATGCCTGATAACCCAGTGTATCAGTTCTGTAAAAAGAGCCAGCAATCAAACCAGGGATCTTGTATATGCAATTAGGAAATTCCTTCAGTGAGCTAAAATGTTCCCTTAGGATAGTTAGCCTTTCAGAAAGCTATCTACCACCTTCCTCTTGGACTAGTTAGATTCCTAGCATTTTGCCAGTGTCCTGCTGGTTAGTCACATGTTTGTCCCTTCCCCTTCTCTAATCTAATCCTGCTCTTTATGCAGGTGGTTGGGCCTGACAGCCTGCCTGAGGAGATCCCCCCTTCCATCTCCCCTTTGTGTTGGGGTCTCTTCTGAGATTCAAAAGGTGCTCAGCTGGCCAAATTCACTGCAAAGAAACCACTCTCCACCCTCCCAGACCCCTCTTCCTCCCAGGGAATGCCCCCCCCTCCTTACAGAGCAGTGAGCCAAGGGCTAAACCTAGGCTATTTGCCCTGAGGGAGGGGTATATGTGCCAGTTCCAGACACAAGGGAACAACTCATGGTTTTCCTTTGGCTTCATGTTTCCAGTACCTTCCTAGAAGACTCAGAGCACCTTCCCATTCTATATATATACAAAGCAGATCCTTTAGATAGGTTTCTTCCTTCTCTCCACTTATTTTTTGTGAGAGGGTCAGACTCTGCTTATCTACTCCAATGCCATTTTCCCAGAACCACCAGTAATATGCTTTAAAGCCAGAGTGTGAGAGCCCTCCAACTTCATTCTTTTTTAAGACATTTTTGACTATTGGCGCCTCTTACCCTTTGTATCAGTCAGACAAAGGTGTGTTGATGCAAAGTAACAGATATCTGTTGGCTTTTATAAAGGGTATTTATTTGGCATAGAAGCTTACATTTACCAGGCCACAAAGCATAAGTTACTTCCCACACCAAAGTCTGTTGCCACATGTTGGAGCAAGATGGCTGCCAACATCTACATGGGTTCAGCCTCCCTCTTCGTGTTAAGCTTCCGTGGCCCCAGCTTCTTCCAATATCAGCTTTAGGCTGGGATAAATCTCTCTCTTTCCCAGGGATCATTCCTCTCTGGGCTTAGCTTCTCTGTTCTCTCCATAAGGTCACCTGTAAACTATCAGGCTATCTCACTTCCTGGGTCCTCTGCCGTGTTTATGAAGTAGTCTCTATTCCTA
>JAQZBX010112579.1:0-10182 GCA_029593785.1 Cabassous unicinctus | reverse complement strand
GGCATTTGCACTGGATGATGGAGGGGTGGTGATTCCCAACACATCCCCATTCGATTCTCCTATTTTGCCTGTACAGAAAACACATGAATCTTGGAAGATGAGAGGGTCTCCAATTCAGCTACTGTTACAGATGTGTTACAGATGTGTTGTACTTGCTTGTACAAAACAACTCATCCTCTTGGACAGCTATTCTCTGTCATATGTTTCTTTCTCCATTGCCATTTGAAAGACCAGCAGAAAAATGTTTGCATTTAGCTGGCAGAGCCAGCAATATACCTTTATGATCTTACCTCAGCGGTACATCAATTCTCTGGCCTTATGTCATAATATTGTCTGCAGAGACATTGATCATCTCTCCCTCCCACAGGACAATGTAGATTCCCATTATATTGATGATAACATGCCCTCTCTGTTTCTAATTGAGAGTTGGCTTAGATCTTATGGGGCAAACAGATGGAACCATCCTGCTTGGATTTGTAGACAATCTCTCTTCCTTGAGATGGGTGTTGTTCATCATCAGCTCCATGTTAGTTTTCCTGGGTAAGTGCAATGAACTGGAGAATAGGTGTTACAACTCTGCTGAGATTCAGGGCTCAACTAGCATATGAATGGACCAAAGATTTAAGTCTTTGGGACATATATTTATAAATGCAGTGCTAATTATAGGTTCAAATAAAAGAGGCAGAAAAGCCATGTGTAGGGAAAATATAAAGGAGTCTAACTCTGTTACACTGGGGAACATAAATTCCAAAGTAAGCCCCACTGACAGGGTGCTGGATTCTTCAGCTTCTCTGTCCTGCTTATAGTGCCTGGATGTCTCTAGAGCACTCAAGAGCCCCTCTGTTTTAGACACTGTTTACTGTGGCATTCAGAGATCCTGCTGAGACATGCATAAGTGTAACCTCTAGAATGAACTCCCAAATCACTTTGAAATCTCTTAGTCATAAAAATTCAATTGTACTTAATATTGCCCTCTTTTGGTGAAGCTGTTTTTTCAGATGCATTGCTACTTGGCACTTGGTAATAATCTTTCAGTGCCAGGGCAGCTCATCCCGAAGAGTCATGTCCCACTCTGGGGAGAAGATAATGTGTTTATATGCTGAGTTTAGATTAGAAAGAGGCCACGTTTGAGCAACAAGGAAGATTTGAGGCAGTAACTCTTAGGCAATATATAATACTAGACTAAGTTTCACTTTCACATGAAAAGGTTCATATGTACAATTATAAATATCAAGGGCCTGGCATAAAGGTATGTCTTCCTTCATCAGGCAGTGGCCTTGCACTTGGAAGATTCTTGCCATCCTATTATAGAATATGTCAGAACTCCACAGGATGGGAATTCAATATTCTTTCAGCCATTCTGTGGGTCTCCACCCACAGAGACAACACCCTATGAACACTTGCATATGTTCATATACATTAAAGGCATGCCTCAAGTGCATCCTTCCCCATACATACCCTCATCACCGATACACCACTCCAGTGATCCTCCCCTACCACAGCTGTGACTCTTCTGTGATCCAAAACATTTCCAAAATGAAGACAACAAAGTAGAAAGAATAAAATAATGAAATAATAATATTTTTAAAAATTGCAAGTAAAATACAAAAAATAAAAAAAATGAAATGATATAAAAATTTTTAGACATTGTGTCTTTTGTCACTGTTGTCTTGTATTTACAGTGACATTTTCTTTTGTATATTCTCAGAATGTCTTATTTTTCTCATTTTATCTTCAAAGAAGCTTTAGCTTAGAGAAAACTCACATAAAAAATATAAGGGATTCCCATATACCTAACGACCTCCCCTTTTGCACTCACCACTATTAATAACATTTTACATGCGAATGGTACATTTTCTACAATTGACATGCAAATATTAAAGCATTACTACTAAACACAGCCAATGGACTACATTATGGTTTATTATTTTGCACTATACACTTTTATAGGTTTTGACAAAATTGAAATTGGCCTGTGTCCATTATTACAAGATCATGCAGAACGATTCTAATGCCCTAAATATGTCCTATGTCCCATCTATTCCATTCTTTCTTCCCACTCCCCTCAGGACCAATGTTAACCACTAAGTTTCAATTTTGTAGAATAAGATTGATACTTACTGACACTAATATTAAGGACTTGACATGGTGGTCTGTTTTCTTTTATTAGGCACTGCCTATGTTCTCAAGGGATTCTTGCTCTCTAAATGAGAACATAGCAGGACTCCCCAGGATGGGAGTTTACATTTTTCTTTATTATCGTGTGGGTCTCCACGTACTGAAATAACACACTATGACAAGATGAACACTTACATATTCCACAGAAGCATGCCAAAGGTTCTCTTAACCTGTATATCCTCCCATACTGACACCATACACTAATAACCCTACCTTGCCATTTGTGCTAAAAGAACATTCCCAATATTGCAGGTTTAACCACAGATCTGCAAATCCCCAGAGTTCACCTGCTCCTTCCCCCAACTCTACCCCCAGTTCCATGGATAGGCCACCCCAATCTGCCACTTATTCCCCCTCAAACCAGTAATGCCAAACCCAATCACATCACTGTACCACTCTCATGCCCATCCACTGCTGAACCACAAAATTCCACCTTATCAATGATTTTGACCATGTGGGAATTGTCTCACTACCCTCTCCTACCTTTCTGTCTTCTGTAAACATATCTTCCACATTCTAGCTCTGTGAGTTTGCTCATTTTCCTTAATTCATATGAGTGAGTGATGAAATATTTGTCCTTCAGTTCCTGGCTTGCTTCACTCAACATAAGGTCTTCAAGATTCATTCTTGTTCTCCTGTGTGTTAATACTGCATTTCTTCTTACAGCTGAGTAATATTCCATTGCATGCATATACCACAATTTGTTTATTGATTCATCTGTTGATGGAAATTTAGGTTGTTTCTAACTTTTGGCAATTGTGAATAATGACATTAAGAAGAACATTGGTGTGCATATATCTGTTCATGTCCCTGCTTTCTGGGTATGTACCCAGCAGTAGGATTATATGGCAGTTCTATAGTTAGCTTCCAATGGAACCACTAAACTGTCCTCCATAATGGCTGCACCATTCTACATTCCCACCAGCAGTGGATAAGTGTTCCCATTCCTCCACATCCTCTCCAACACTTGTACTCCTTGTTTTTTTTAATAGCCACAAGTCTAATAGGTGTAAAATTGTATCTCATTGTAGTTTTGGTTTGCATTTCCCTAATAGCTCGTGATGGTGAGCATCTTTTCATGTGCTTTTGAGCTAATTATATTTCTTCTATGGAGAAGTGTATATTCAAATCTCTTGCCCATTTTTTTTAATGGGTTGTTTGTCACTTTACTTTCCAGATGTAGGATTTCTTTATATATGCTGGATATTAAGCCACTATGAGAGAGATGGTTACCAAACGTTTTCTCCCATTGAGTAGGCTGCTTTTTCACTTTCTTGACAAACTCCTTTGAAGCACATATTTTTTTAATTTTCAGAGGTCCCATTTATCTCCTTTTTCTTTCATTGCTTGCAGTTTGGGTGTAAAGTTTATGAAACCATTTCCTAAGGCAACCTCTCATGGACGCTTCCCTACATTATCTTCTAGGAGCTTTATGGTCTTGGCTCTCATATTTAGATCTTTGTTCCATTTTAAGTTATATTTTGTATAAGGTGTGCGATGGTGATCCTCTCATTCTTTTGAATAGTGATATCCAGTTCTCCAAGCACCATTTATTGAAGAGGCCATCCTCTTTCAGTTGAGTGGGCTGGTGGTCTTGTCAAGTATCACTTTACTTTATATGCAGGGATCTATATCAGAACTATTGGTTCTGTTCCATTGGTCAGTATGTCTATCCTTGTGCTAATACCATGAAATTTTGATCATTGTCACTTATAGTATGTTTTAATCTCAAGTAGTGTGATTCTTTCAATTTCATTTTTCTTTTTAAATATGTCTTTGGCTATTTGGAGCCACTTGCCCTTTCAAATGAATTTCCTAATTAACTTTTCCAATTCAATAAAAAATGTTACTGTAATATTTTGGTATGCATTAAATCTATTAATCAATTAGGATAGTACAGACATCATAATATTGTTTAGTTTTCCAATCCATGAACAGGGAATATTCTTCCACTTATTAAGGCTTTTTAAAAATTTCCATTAAAAATGTTGTTTTATTTTCTGTATACAAGTTTTTTACATCTTTAGATACATTTAATCCTAAGTATTTGACTCTTTTAGTTGCTATTGTAAAGGGGATTTTTTTCTTCATTTCTTCTTCAGATTTCACATTACTGGTGTACACAAATGCTACTGATCTTAAATCCTAACATCTTACTGAACTCATTTATCAGCTCTAGAAGATTTGTTGTAGATGTCTTGGGTTTTCTAGTACAGGATCATGTCATCTGCAAAAGTGAAATTTTAAGTGATTGCTTTCCTATTTGGGTGTTTTTTATATCATTTTCCTCCCTAAGTGCTCAAGCAAATACTTCTAAGACAATGTGATATAAGAGTGATGACAGTGGGCATCCTTGTTCTGTTACAGATCTTAGAGGGAAAGATTTTAGCATTTTGCCATTGAATATGGTGTTAGCTGTGGGTTTTTCATGTATATCCTTTATCATGTTGAGGAAGTTTTCTTCTATTCCTATCTTTTGAACTGGTTTTTCTCATGAAATTGTGCTGTACTTTGTTGAATCCTTTTTCTGCATCAATAGAGATGATCACGAGATTTTTTTCTTTCAGTCTTCTTAATGTAATGTATTACATTGATTCATTTAATTATGTTGAACTTTCCTTGCACACTAGGAACAAAACCCACTTGATCATGGTGTATAATTTATTTGAAGTGTTCTTGGAATAAGATTAACAAGTATTTTGTTCAGGATTTTAACATCCAGGTTCATTAGAGAGATTGGACTGTAGATTTTCTCTCTTGTGGCATCTTTATGTGGCTTAGGTATTAGGGTGATATTGGTATCATAGAACGAGTTAGGCAATGTTCCATGCACTTCTATTTTTGGGAGAGTCTAAGGAAGATTGGTGTTAGCTGTTTCCAGAATGATTGGTAGAATTCAGCTGTGAAGTCATCTGGTCCTGGCCTCCTCTTTGTTGGGAAGTGTTTGGTCACAAATTTAATCTCATTACTTGTGATTGGTCTTTTAAGTTCATAAATTCCTTCTTTCATCAGTGTAGACTACTTGTGTGTGTCTAGAATTTCTTCTATTTCATCTAAGTTATCCATTTTGTTGGCATACCATTTTTCACAGTATCCTCTTATAATTCTCTATATTTCTGTGGGATCTGTGGTGATATCCCCATCCTCATTGCTCATTTTATATATTTACATCTTTACTCTTTTTTTATTTGTTAGTCTAGCTTAGGGTTTGTCAATTTTATTAATTTTCTCAAAGAACCAGCGTTTGGTTTTGTTAATTTTTTCTAGTCTTTTCTTATTTCCAATTTCACTTAGCTCTGCTCTAATCTTTGCTATTTCTTTCTTTCTAGTTCCTTTGGGGTTAGTTTGTTTATTTTTTCCCCAGTTCTTCCAGGTATACAGTTAGGTTTTTTTACTTTAGCTCTCTCTTCTTTTTTAATATAGGCATTTATGGCTTTAATTTCCCTCTCACTGCAGCTTTAGCTGAATTCCTTAGCTTTTGGTTCATTGTGTTGTCATTTTCATTAGTTTAATGTAGTTACTGATTTCTTCTGTGGTTCCCTTCTTGACCCACTGATTGTCTAAGTGTGTATTTTTAACTTCCATATCTTTGTACCTAATCTAGTTCTCTGTCACTTACTGATTTCCAGCTCATTCCATTGTGGTCAGAAAAATTACTTTGTATAATTTCAATCTTTATGAATTCGTTGAGACTTGTTCTGTGACTTAGCATTTGGTCTATCTTAGAGAATGATCCATGTGCACTGTAGAAGAATGTGTATCCCAGTGTATTGGGTGTAAGGTTCTGTATATGTCTATTAGGTCTAGATCCCCTAATGCATTATTAAAGGTCTCGATTTCTTTATTGACATTCTGTTGAGATTTTCTGTCTTGTGGTGACAATGGTTTATATTAAAGTCCCCTACTATAATTTTACAGGCATCTGTTTCTCCACTTAGTTTTTCCAGTGTTTACTTCACACATTTTGAGGCAACCTGGTTAGATACATAAATGTTCATGATTGTTCTTTCTTCTTGATAGATTAACCATTTTATTAAGATATAGTGTCTGTCTTTTTCTCTTACAATGGTTTTGCATTTAAAGTTTATTTCATCTGATATTAGTATAGTTACCTCTGCCCTTTTTGGTTATTGTTTGCATTTTAAAATGGTAGATCTGCTCTGTGGAAGAAAGCTTGCTCATTCCCCCAAAAGTTAAGTATAGAACTACCATATTTCTAAGCAATACAAACCATAGGTATACCAAAAGAATTGAAAGTAGGGATTCAAACAGATATTTGCGCATCAATGTTCATAGCATCATTATTCACAGTCAAAAGATGGAAACAAAGGCAGTTCCATCAATTGATGAATGGGTGAATAAAATATAGTATATAATTACAATACAATGAAATATTACTAAGTTGTGAAGAGGAATGAAGTCTTGATACATGAGGCAATATGGATGAAACTTGAAGACATCAGGTTGGGTGAAATAAGTCAGAAACAAAAAGACAAATATTGTATGATCTCAGTGATTTGAAACAATTAAAATAAACTCAGCATAAGAATCTAGAACATGGATTAACAAAAAGGAGGACAGAAATTGGGAAGTTAAAGTTGAAAATGTACAGAGTTCCTAATTGGAATGATAAAAATGTTTTGCTGATGGACGATAATAATGGTAGCACAATATTGTGAACTCAACAATACTGACAAATGTATCTAAATGTGTAGCTGTAAGGGGAAATGTTAGGTTGTATATGTGGTAACAGAAGTAATTTTTAAAAAAAAATCAGTGAAACACCACTACACTGTGAACCCTAAGATAAATCATGAACTTTACTTAATAGTATAAGTATAAAAACCTTCAACATCTGCAATAAAGAAAAAAAATTAAAAACAGAAAAGATGAATCCTGAGGTTATAAAAAGGTATATCTGTAAATTTAAACATATAAATACAAATAAACCTGTGCAATGTAATGCTATTAGATAAAACACACCTCTGTATTCCATTGTTACAAAAGACAATATGAAAAAACAAGAGCCAGTTTTTCAAAAAAGTGTAAAATTCCCAAAGAGAGCTTCAAAACATGTATAGTTTGAGAGAATTTAGACGAGGAATAGGAATTTTAAAAAATGTCATTGAATATCTATCAAGAATAAAGTTTTAATTTTTTTGAAATGCAGGGCAAATAAATCATGTTTTCTTTCTATTTCTTTCTCCTAATCTGCTATATATATTAAGTTTTATCGAGGTTTACTGGAATCCTAACAATAAAAATTAACCAAAAATTTACTCATTTTTTAAAAATTTTTCTTTCTTTGACTATTACTTGTATTGTAGTACTGTTAAAAATTATAAAAAATTTATTTCAATGTTGGGAAGAAAAGCTCCCTAATGGAGATTTTGGAAAGAGCAAGCATACCCTATTGTGGTAGAGAACATCTTAAACCTCAATGTCAACTACTGTGAAATAAATTAATGCTGGCATTTTAAACTCCTAATATGGTTACCTCAGTATAATTGAATTTTTAATGAATTGAAAAATTGTACATTCAAAATTTTATCAAATATATAATACATCATTTTGTAATTCCTTGATTCATACCATCAATTTCTCTTCTGAAATTCTGCTGGAAAAGCAATATTTCTTGTATGATTTTCTTCTAAATATATGTAAAATAGATTCATTATTGATAATTATTAAAAAATTCCTGTTCATTAATTTCATTTGGTTATATATAAATGAAGTTATGTGAAGTCAGCGTTTGGTCATTAATATAATTATAAAAACTTTACTCATCTCTGCACTGATTTTACATTCTTCTATCAAGTTTCTTTTAATATAATAAAAGCCATTGGATTAAACTAATAAAACAAATTGCACAAACATCACTATGGCTAAATTCATTACATCTAATGTGTCAATGAATTAGTCGAAATTCCCAAAACTGACTGAAGAAACACCATTATGATTTCCTCAAAAACACCCATTAATCACCTGATGCACACTCATTCCAAGAAGTTAGATATACTGCACCAAAGTAAAATACATTGAATTGTGGGTTTTACAAAATTTTATTGTGACAGAGGTCAAGGTGTATTATAAATATTTAATAATAAAATAAGGATATTACTGAAAATTCAGTATGATAAAATTATATAAACATATATATATATAAGTAATCTTAATATGCAAAAAGGAGAATACTTGGAAGAACATGCATCTACAGAACAAAAACACTTATGAATAATTTTCCATTTCTTCTTTGAATTTGTGTGTATAATAATATTTGCATAATAAACAATATTTAATGCTATAATAGTGTCACACTTTTAAATATAAATAAAGTTTCATTGGCCATGATGTTGAAATTTAACTGCATCTTTTCTTTCTTTCCTATTTGGGTATTTATTCTCTAAATCCAGTAGCATCTTTTAATTAGCTTGAATTTCTGTGGTGCAATCCTCTGTTTGATGTCAAGTGATATGAAACATTTCCATGAATATGATTTTAGAAATCCACATAGTAATTGGAAGCCATCAAATATGTTTTAGACCTGTGTCTTAAATGTATGTTGTTGTTTTTTTAACCCAGTACCTTGAACATGGGAAGCAGGCACTCTAAACCCTGAGGTATATCTGCTCCCTGTATGTGTTTTTAAGGGCAAATAATGTGCAAAAACAGCAACAAAAATGTTTTGTTACCCTTCAAACTGTATCATAGAAATTCCCATGCATATTCCAATTTCAGAGAATTTCGTTATGAAGAGCACTTACAGAAATAACTTATTCTGTAGAAAAAATATATAGCAGGTCTTAAAGTGTGCTGATTTTGACTGAGAATTACAGAGTTCAGTTTGTAGATATGCCAGCCTTTTAGCTGCATAGCCCTTAGTAAGTCCATTGAAAGTTTAATTCTAGTCTCCTCAACTGTACAAGCAAAAACTCTCTTCATCCATAGAGTTACATTAAAGGTTAAATAAGATGATAAATAGAAATAATTTAATGCAGTACTAATAAATTTTGACCAGGATGATCAGAATGCTTATATTCTTGTAAAATTTTGAATACACAAAAGCTTTTTGTTATGAATTTGTTTGCAGATGTTTTATAAATATTTTTAGCTAATCTTATTCATAAAGAAACAGCCAGCAAGGACCAAGAGAAATTCAATATTTTGTGGTAGAGCAATGTAAAATATTGCAATGGGATGAAGTTGTTGAAGAAATATATGTTAAGATTGAAGAGTTTTGTTGATAGTCTTCTAGACTATTCATATGTTTACACACTAGATGTGTAGATATAGACATAAATATATAATTTTTTGTCATTTTCTGTTTGTTTTCTGCAGCTTTTGTTTTCCACTCATCACTACAGATTTTGGAAATTCCTTTTTCATTTCAACTTGGGAGATGACCATGCTTTTGATAAGTGTAGAAAATAAAAAATATCATCTTCCAATATTTTAAGCACTGATGTTCTCTAAATTCATGAGACTATATCTATGCATGCAGCTATACCTCTTTCGTGTCTGTCTTTCAACCATTTGAAAACCCTGCCATTCTGTGATGCATCAATCAATTAATAAATTACTATTTCTTTGTACATTTTTGGTATGATTAAAAAACCATAATTGCCTTTTTCCTGGTTTCTGTAATTTCATGATCTCTAGAAAGATAAACGTTTGTTAATTAAATTTTGTGTTCATTTGTTTTAAGAATTTTAATAGAGAAAAGTTGTAATGCTAAGGATTAAAAATGAAACCAAATTTTGTAACATTCCTTAACTTTCATCCAGGTAACTTTCTAATATTTCCTTTTACAAATATACCTGCATAATCTGTAATTATAATTTTCCTTTTCTCTGGTATTCAATGTATAGTTAAGAAAGAATGTTTTCTTAATTTTCCTATATATCATTATTTATATTTAAAAATAATCAGTAGTTATTACATATATTTTCCCCCTCAAGTGATTTATATTCTTTTAATTTATATTGAGGTTTTCTTTGTAAAATA
>JAQZBX010112578.1:0-10179 GCA_029593785.1 Cabassous unicinctus | reverse complement strand
AGAGACAATTAGAGACAAAGTATGATTTAAGGTAATGTGTATGGTGGCCAAGTTAACAAGGGGTGTACTGTCATGGTTAGGTTAATGTGTCAACTCAGCCAGGTAATGTTACCCAGTTGTTTGCACAAGGAACCACTGGGATAATTGTAATACAAGGACATTTCATGGACTTTAATCACCAGTGAGTTGATTGCATAAGTGGCTGGTTACATCAACAATCAACTGAGGAGTTTCCTGGTGCTGGTGTAGATTGTAGAGACCATGAAGCATAATACAAAATGTAGCCCCCCTCCAGTGGGTGGGAATACAAGGAGGAAAGAATGGGGAGGTTTCTGTGCCAAGTTGAAGTCATTAAATTGTCTGTCCTGATAGTTGCTAGAAATATAGAGTTGAAGGAAAAAAGAGCATGATGTATTTCATCCTGGGCATTCTTGGAAATTGCTTCTGCAGATGACAAAGACAATGTCCAGATGGAGAATAGCAAAATAATGTCATCACTGGTCTGTCCCTCTGTTTCATTATGTTTGTGCAGAACTATATGCAGGGGCATGTGTGTCTGCAAGGGCACTGATTTGTAGGCAGGCAAGAATTTGCATGATGTACATGCAGTGCATCGGTGTGCATGTATGCATTGTGGTCCTGGTTGTGGTGTTGAGAAAGCCTGGAGAGTGATGTAACTAGGACTCAGGTGATGGGAGAAGGAGTCAAACCCACAGACCAGGGCCATGGGAAGGAGGAAACCCAAGGGGTGTGAACATGTCTCTTGAATTCTTCCAGACCCTGGGACTTCTCTAGGTAGGACAAGCCACCCTTGTTCCAACTCACAAAGCCTAGTGGATGGGACAATTGTGTTTCTGAGATCCCTGGGCAGCAAGGTCCTTCACAGACCACTTCTACCTGCACCATTTGCAGCCAGGGCTTCCAGCAATAGGAAGGGCCAAGGAGGGGAAGATGCCCCAGATTGTTACCAGAGAGCCTTTCAAAGAGAAAGAAACCTACATTCTGAATGGATGAATGACAAGTGACCCAGCCCTGTGCTTCCTGAGAGCCACAGGTGTCCTATGGACAGAACTGAGAATAGACTGGGCCCTGGAGTCGGTTTTGATAGCGAGATGGCCAGTAGGCTGGGTGAGGTGGCCACCTGGAGAAGGGAGGCTGCAGGGTCTTGGGACTGTGAATGCAGGGGTTTGTGATAGAGACAATTGCACAGAAAAAATCAGCTTCTAAAACACTACCGGGAGAAGCAAGGTTGAGAGTTTCCATCACTCTCTGGTGTGGGTGCTTTCACCATGAAGAAAGTCAAACCCATTACCCAACACTCACCCACTAATATGGACTAAGCCCTACTATGTGCTAGACATTCTAGAAGCCTCTTTGAGATTAGTCAATGACCCAGTAAAGGCAATAACGAGGCACACATTGGAGTTTCACAAATACACAAAGTGTGTTTGACCACATGATGAAAAGGAAGGAGAGTCCCCCTGAGCCCCTTAAGGGAGTTTTCAGGAGGCACCATGGAAGGATCCCTAAAAATACATAAGGTGTTCTGGGGAGCTCATCCAATTGGTGGCAGGACAGATAAGGAGCCAGATTCCAGGGTCCCAATCCTAGACCTGCCACCTCCTGACTGCATGTCCTTTTGCAAATTACTTACTCTCTATGTGCCTTAGTTTCCTCAACTTCAAATTCTATAGACCTCATAAAATTTTCCTGAGAGCTAAATGAGTTACTACAACTCAGCATTGGGAACGGTTCTCCTGCATGTCTTCAAAGCATCTGACTCTAGGCTGCATGGTAATGGGGTGATGGGGGCTGGAAGAGTTAGGAGGGTAAATGGGGAATTAGTGGGCATGCCCTCCTACATTGCTGCTCAAGGGCCTTCAACCAGGGTCTAGATGGTAGAAGGAAGGTACCTGGGTCTGCAGCTTGAGGGAGACCCTGGATCAGACTCACCCTGCAAGTTCAATCTTGGGCCACCACTTCCCAACTCCCTACCTGCTGTGCACAGAACAGATCCCAGAGTCACCAACTTGGACATAAGCAGGGGACATTTCTGCATCACCTGCTAATCAGGGTTATTGCTGGGCCACCTGCCACACCTGTTATCAGCTCAGGCACCAGCAAGGACTCAGGGTGGAAAAGTCATACTATAAGCCACTTAAAAAAGAATATATGGGAAGCTCCTGTGAAATCTCATTAGAGGAAAACTTATTGAATATGGCACACAGAACCAAACCATGCAGGCAAAGATTGATAAATGTAAATATATTAAAATTAAAAGCATCTGCATGGGGAGTAGCAGGAGCTCAGTGGTTGAGCACCTGTTTCCCATGTATAAGACTCCAGGTTCAATCCCTTGTACCTCCTAAAAATTTTATCTGAAAAACAAAGCAAACAAAGCCACAAACAAAATGTAAACACAAGTCACAGAGGAAAAAATTATTTGCAGTGCTAATGTTGATTCTAGAATTAATGTCCAGAATATACTAACACTTTTGTAAATCACTGACTAACACTTAGCAGCACAGCTTGGGACAGATGGCCAGTAGAGGCATCAAGGGCAACAGATCAACATGGATGAGGGATGTTTATGGGCAGCACACAGGAAGGAAATGGAATGACCAAAAGCCAGAGAAGGCACCCTGTCTCATGGCTGAAAAGGAAAATCAAATAAGTACAAGGCTCTGTTTCACAACCAATAGGCTATCAAAAATTAATAAATATGGAAAGGAGGGCAACATGGTGGCAGAATAAGAGGCTCCAAGAGTCAGCCATTCCTTCAGTGCAGTTAGTAATCATCCAGAGCCATCTAAATCACCTGTTTAAGGGAAGGGAATTGGGCCAAACACTGGTTCCATAGAAATTTATTTCTCTATAAGTAGCTGAACCAAATTTTTAAAATATGATTTTTTAATGGAGGATAGGATCTTCTTTAGTTTCCTAGGCTGCTCAAAGCAGACACCATTAAATGGGTTGACTTAAAAATGGGAATTTATTAGTTTACAGTCTCAGGCCATGAAATTGTCCAAATAAAGTCATCATCAAGGTGATGCTTTCTTCCCAAAGACTGGCTGCTGGCAAACCTTGGCTCCTCTGCCACATGGTAAGGCAAATGGTGGCATTTTCTGATCTCTCCCTTCTCTTCTGGGTTTCATTCTTTTAGTTTCTTATTTTCCATGACTTTCTCCTCTCTCTCTCTCTCGCTCTCTCACTCTTCATTCCTTTATAGAGGATTCCAGTAATATGATTAAGAACTATCCTGATTGAGGAGAGTCACACCTTAACTCAAGTAGCTTCATCAAAAGGTTTTTTGAACTTACACATCTACAGGATGGATGAACATTAAGATCTTGTGGCATTCAGAACTCTGGAGTACATAAACTTCAAAGCACCACAGGATCATACTGTTTTTTATTATTCTCTACACTTTTCAGTGTCTTGAATCATATAAATAATATGACATTATTCTCCACAATAAGTGTGATCAGAGATTTTGGAGAAGAGAAGAAAAGGAAAGGTGATGATGCAAACTTAAAGGGTCAATATCTAAGGACTTCTCAGAATGAAGAAAGACTGAGTGTCCATAGAAGGCCCAGAATGACAAGTAAAAATGCACCCACATGAGGAAGCATCATGTGAAACTACACACATGTTCTCTGAGAGAGTGAGAAGAGCCTGAGACCTCCAAAGAAAGTTCCTCACAGGGAAGCAAGGCTCCTCCCCAAATGTCTCCCATTCCCAAAGACCTTAGTGTCAGGGAAGTGCAAGAAGAAAGGATTCATCCTTTAATGGTAACTCTGTGTGAAGGATTTCAGGATCCACATATAGAACATCAGAATGACATAGAAATGGTGATTAACTATGAGGACTGACACATGACTACTACAAAACTAATCATAAATGTATAGCATAATAGACATAGCTGGAAGTCAAATTAGCAGTGTAGAAGAAAGTTGTGGGAAAATCACAGTAATACAGATAAAAGATAAAGCCAAGCAAATAAGAGAATTATAGAAAAGATATTTGGCAACAGGACAAAGCCACCTGACATAAAGAGAGTTGGGTATCTCTGAAGTAGAGAACCTATAAATGAAATGGAGAACTTGTTTCACAGAGGAAGCACTGAAATTTTCCTTGAAAGGAAAGAGCCATGTCTTCACAGGACCCATGGTAATATTTGGAAACTTAAGCTTGTCGGGAGGGGTTCTGGATGCCCCAGGTTGCCTCAGTCATCTCAGATTCACAGAGAAAGAAGTACTTGTTCAAGCTCCCATGACAGAAACAAAGTCACACAAGAGTTAGGGTAAGGTTAGGATGGCCTTCAGTCCTGCCCAGCAATGCCAGTACAGAAAGCCACATCTTCTCTTTATATTCTGTAAGGTCCAGAAGACATGAAATCTATGTTTAAATGAAAAGTAGAATGTATCTCACTACTGTATTTTTATACAAATGTATTTGTCAAACTCAGCAGCTGGGTATTGCTAAATTTGTCTATCTTCACCTTTCCAACAAATACCATTCTATCTGTCAGGTATCTCTTCTTCCATCTCCATATAAGAGAAGGAAGACAGCTGGTAGGAGGTACTTCTCATTGATGCTGATTATGGATCATTTCCATTTTGTGGAAAGTTGAATGGGTTTCTTTTTTATTCTTTATGTTTTCTTGATTGAACTCTTTATAATAAGCCTCTGCCAATTTCAGAAGAAAATAAGTTAATAAAGGAAGGAAGACAAGGTGGAAAGAGGACTAGCAAAGGGAAGGATGGGTCTGTGCCAAAGGGTCATTGAACAGGGATGCTGAGACCTGGCAGGTGGACAGAATGAAGGACATTTCACTGATAGTTGATAGGATTTATCACCTTGTTGATAATGAATGACAATTGATCACAGAATTTTATACCTTATAATTTACATAATGATTTCAATTACTTGTCACAAGTGAATCAACTTTCTGTTTATTCAAATATTTCAAAAGCTGAAACCTGAGAAGGGCATCCTTGCCCTTTTCCTCCACATACCATCTAACTCTGAAGGACACACCCTCCTACTGGGATTCCCTCACTTGGCCCAGGAGCCAGGACCTCAAGCAGAGTCAGAAGTGACTGTTCTCATCCAGTCCCCCCAGCCCTTGCTGTTTGACTTGGAGACATTTTCTGGTTGCACATCAAATAGCAAGTCTGCTGCTCCTCCTTGGAGCTGACCAAGGCCACAAGGCATTGAGCAGGGGGTCCAGGGCTGATGAAACCACAACAAGCATTAACCATGTTCAAGGGTAAAGGACACTGGTCCAGGCCTGGACCACAGAGGTTCAGGATCACCCCATTTTGCACTGCGCCCCACCCTGCTCTGTGGCTACATCTTCAGACAGCCACAAAGAGCTGCAGGGAGAGGGAACCCAACCCCTTTCCCCCAGGCAAGGCACATAAGATCAGCCTGAGTAGGGGTCCTGATAGCAAGAGTGAGCAGAGAGCCAGCCCTGGTCCTTGCTTGCCACTCAAACATTGTGGGCCTCAGTATGACCCTTCCACCTCTCAGGGCTTCAGTGTTCCCATCTGTAAATGAGGGCCTAGGACCCCACATGTCAGACATTTGTAGAAATGGAATAGAGCCTGACGGGGGCATTAGTCGATTCACTCTTTCTGGCTTAATAGATTCTTCAATAAGCCAGAACATAAAAACCACGGTTAAAAATAAATTCATGATCATTTTGGGGAATGGTTATTATGAAAAGCAAAATAATATTTTAATCACAGAGATTTCTTTGTTTAAAAATTATTTCAAAACAGTTTTGGTTCTGGATCCCTAACTGAAATCCTTAAAATGGCTGGGCAAAAATAAGATATTAGCAGAGTAAAGGGTTTTATTACTCTTTTATTATCCTTGTTATTACTATGAATAATTTATATAATGAGGGAGTTTGATTAAGTAAAAATAACTCAGGGGAATGGCTGTGGCTCAAGCAGTTGAGTGCCTACTTCCCAAATGGAAGGTACTGGGCTGGTTCTTGTGCCACTTAAAAAACCACAAAAAACAAGCAAACAAATGAAAAAAACAACAACTCAGGAGTGCTGATATTTCTCAGTGATTGAGTGCCAGCTTCCCACATATGAGGGCCTGGGTTCAATCCCAGGCACTGGAAACTCAAAACAAACAAACAAACAAACAAACAAAAAACAATTCAAATCCACTTACATACTGCCCTGTCAAAAAAACTCCTCAATTGTTTTATTATTTCCATGAATACAATAACACATTTGTTATTTCATTAATATATAAATCCCCTAACTGGCTTTCCAGTTCACCGAAATTTTCTAAGTAAAATACCTACCAAAAGCTTAAAACATCTGAAAGTAGTTTGGATTCCTACTTCAATTCTTATCATCTAACAGGGATGTCTAGGCCCAACATGACCCTGTGGCTACCACATGGCATTAATCTGTATCTTCTGCCCAAAGGATCAGAGATGTGAAAGGGGGGACTGAGTATCTGGGGATTCTGTGAGGAACCAGGACCCCATAAAGGACACAGGGAAATGTCAGCCCTCCACAGGGGACTCAGAGAAGGAGACCACTCAGGGGAGGGCTGGTGGGGAAAGACACAGAATGAGCAGGATTCTGCTGACCAAAAAGAACCTTTGTCTTGAGTTCAGGGAGGGATGGGTGGGGTAGGGAATCAAAAGGACAGGAACAGTGGGAAAGGAGTTATCATAAATTGTCATGTCTCCAAGAAAATAAAAGCATGTACAATTGTGTCAGAGTAACAGGCAATGAACAGAGAGTGATACAGAAGTCATGTTGTGGTCCTTTAAGTTAATATGTATAGACATATATAAATAGGTAAGACATCCATAGTGGTGTGAATGTTTCTACAAGTAAATATATCCAGAGTTATTTTTGCCCTCACTGGCCCTGTGGCCTATATCCAGCCTTATTTAGGCAACTGTCTGAGGTAGGAGGTAGGGGTGTGGCTTGAAGTCCAGGGCAGAAACTGTCACAAGACTCAGCTGGGACTTTGCCCTGATTTAGGAGTCCCCAAGAGAGTTTACTTTAAAGAAGTCAGTTGGCTTTTAAAAAAAAATTGGGAGCCATTATAAATGGCATTACTTGGCCTAGAATTGTCTCTTAATAAACAAACATCTACCTACCAAGAAATGAAAGGCCCTACTAGTAGTGTGATTAACTCTTATGACCATTGTCATCCTGTGCACCAGCCTTTGGGGATGCATCCCGAGGAGGAGTCTTCCCCTGGAAAGAATCCCTCCATATTGGAAAGCCCTCATCCAAAATAGGGACAGGACAAATGCATTAGTGAGAGGAGCTTAGCATTTTTGGTAATACTGATGAGTCATTTCAGACAACTCTCAAAGCTGGCTTGCATAGCTGTCCCTTTTACAGAAAAACCTCTTGAGAAAATACCTATGAAGAAATGAAGCTATTTTGAGATCTTTGAGGCAGAGCCAAACTACAATACTTACACATCCATTTGTCTTAAAATTAGCCCAATGTACATTGCTTAGCCATTTAGTGTTAACAGGCTTTGCATACCTCAGAAAACTGGCCCAACACAGGCTCTCAATTTGTAGGCTAGGCATGGATGCTTTTAAGGGCCCAAGCCTCCTTGGCACCCCTTGCCCTTCTTCCCTTTCAGGGGACTCCTTTCCAAATGTGGCCTCTGGAAGTTTCCTGCAAGGGTCCCTCCCTACAAAGTAGTCGAAACCACTCCCCCTTTGGATAGATTGTGTGTTACTACCATCTGGTGGTCACATCTTTTGGGCCAACTCCAAAATCTTCCATTGAAATTCCATACAGTTGCTCATTCTGCTAAAGTGCTTCCTGTGGTCCCTGAGCATGTGAATTGTGATGTTTCCTTTCTGACCCCAAAGGGGCTTTGCCTGCTGTTAATCTGCTTTTTCTTTAGCTGCCCCAAGGGAAGAGAGAGTGGGGGTGGGAGGGGAGTGAGACCTGTGTCCTGGTCTCAAATTTGGAGAGAGGTGGTTCCCATTTGGGGAAAGTGTGTTAGGGATTTAAAGAGGAGGATCAGGAGCCAGGGAGCATCCTCCCTGCACCCAGACCCCTCTGTCCACATTTTATTCCTGCTCTGATTCCACAGGCTAGGCTCTGATTGTGGCACTGGTGACATCACAATCAGAAATTTGTGTCATAGTGCTGATCCATCACTGCATGTGACGTTACTTCCCAAAGCCCCTTGGCTTCCTTCATGGAAACTCCACACTCTCAGAGCCCTACCTCCAGCCTGTTCATCAACCCACCACCTTATCCAGTCTGGAGAGGTCCCCGGAGATCTAGAAATTTCATCTGGGTAGAGGCTAAATTTCTGCCCCCATGCCAGCAATTCTCAAATTGTTTTGCTCTGTTTCCTGGGCTAGAAAAAATGAGGAATGGAATTTGCCCCAGACTGTGGAGTTTCTAGGAGGCCCTTTACTTTTTAACCTGATGCTTGGGAGTGGGGGAGTTGAAAGAAACTTTTGTATGGAGAGGAGCCTGTGGTTATATCCCATGCTCCATCTACACTGAAGCTTCTAGCTTTCAAAATGTCTGCATTTGAAAAAAGTGATTAAAATCTACTAATGGGTTTTGGGCCAAAGGCTAGGGATTGCAACTTAGGTGATAAACGAAGCCCAAAATCATCTACAGGAAATCATTCACAGATAACTAACAGAGTTTGGCTAGAGACACCTCCAGGAACTCATGAAAACTGCCCTGACATCCTTCCATCTGAGCTCAGAAGTTTCCCATGGAATAACTGAGTGAGGCCTGGTCTGTGTAGGTAAGTAGTTCCTAAGCTGAATGCCACAGGGAAGAACACCTACCTCCTCAGGTGGGCACCTTTCCCAGGATATGTGGGCACCTACTTCCACATGTAATCTCATGACTGGCTAATTGCCCTCTGCAAAAGTAGGCATCTACCAGGGCCTTAACTCTGAGCAAGCTTACAAAGACCTACTAAAAGCTGGATAAAAATGGGGCTGAAATTCAATTGGTATTTTAGGCAAATTTTTCATGGTGACAACGTACTTGGGGATGAGAATTTTATCCTGAGACTACACTTCCTTATATCTCTGCTTTGGGATTTGACTCTGCCTAAGAAAGCCCTGGGGAGGACTGTGGAAGGAGAATGGCAGGAGAAGACTACAGGATGACTGGTCAATGGCCACACCTGGGGTTCATAACCCCCTTGACCTGAGGATGCAGAGACCACCAATCCTTAGATCATGGGGAACGGCATATGGGGACCATCTGTGATTTTATGTATACTATTGTCAGGGTTTCTCTTTATTCCAAGCAAGTTGTTAAAGCATCAAGAAGTATAAGGTGGAAAGTAAGAGCAAAAGAGGCCACCACTAGGTGTTCCTGTTGGATAAGAATCATTAATATAGTCACCATTCCAAGAGGGGCAGGGGACTGGGCTTTTTATGCAGGAGAAGGAGGCAGGGACCCTTCATGAAAGAAGCTGTGTGGGCCCCTATAGGGTGGCTGCCTAGGCCTGATCTGTGACTGATGTTAGACCCTCTCTCTTCCTCCTGATTCCTCAACTGGACCAAGCTTTGCTGTAAGTAGGAGCCTTGGTTTGCCCTGTAACTTGGGCAAAGGGGTTTCCCAGTAAAAAATGTTCCATGATTTTGCATCAAAATGGCCTCCCCAGGGCTGGAGATGCACTCTGGATCTCTTCTACCTCAAGGCTCAAAGAAATGCTCTCTCCAACGCATCATCTCCATCTTTTTAAGTAAAAACTTGACGTTATGAATTGTTTGCCTTTGGACACATGTCCTGGCTTCAGCCAGCTCTGCAGAGGCCTATCTCCCTCTTTTTGTATGTAAATAGAGGCGGGGCTCTGAGTCTTTGGTATTACCAATCAATTGCCTGTCTCTTTCTCTCTTTTTTTTTTTCTGGCATGAGAGGGACCAATCAGACCCCACATTACCCTTACCAAACACTTTGCTTTTTATCCTCATCCCTCTCTTTTTTTTTCACCTGTTAGTGAACATTTTTATTCTTACCAGTTTTTAGTGACCAAGAACAAAGCTGCTTAAATATTTGTGTACAGGATTTTATGTGGAAATAATTTCCATTCACTTGAGTAAATATGTACAAGTGGGGTTACAGGATCAATCGTTAAGTGTATGATTTACTTTATAAGATAGTGATATTGTCTTCCAAA
>JAQZBX010112577.1:0-10184 GCA_029593785.1 Cabassous unicinctus | reverse complement strand
TCTGCTAGCAACAAATTCTCTCATGAGAATATCTTAATTCCTCCATTTTTGAAGAGCCTACTCTTCTTAAAAGGCAATTTTAAAAGGCAATTTTGTAATGTACTTTATATTTAGGCTATTGCAAATCAATTACCAACCCACTTGGCTGAATTTTTACTTGGTAGATTAGGAGTTGCTTCAGGGGTTTATAATGTATAGATGGATGCCATTTCCAGAACAGTACAAGACTATCCTCAGAGCCATTTGGTATTTTGAATCTATTATTTCAGATAACTTTGCCTAAACATTCCAAAGGATATGGTAGAATGTACTCCTTAATTTGCAAAAAAAGAGACATTTTTGAAATCTTAATACCTTACATTTATTTAGCACTTGAATTTATTTTTCCTAAATATCCACATCTAACTATTACAAGTTATTGTTTTACTTCATTCTCATCTCAACTCTTCAACCTACCCAGTGTAGGTATTATTTATTACTAATATCATGGAGGGTAAATTTAGGTTCAAGAAGTTCAACAAGTTGTCAAGGTTATTCTACTCATTTGTGATTAAGTGAAGACTAAAACCTGAGCCTCCCAGCTTCAAGTACATATTCTTTGCATTGTGCCATGCACAAAATATAGTAAAACGACCTGCAACCTACAACTATGTTATTAAGGCTGGGGAGATGGAGCAAAGATTTAATGATTCCAGGAGGTGCTCTCTTGCACAAGTCTACTTAATTCAATATGCTTCTAGGTTAGGGACTATCAGGCAGATTCCAGTTGATCATTTCATTTGCCTCCCACCCTTGCCTATGGTGATATGCCCTCTTGTGTTTGCTTGACATTTAAGGTCCTTCACAATCTGGTGCCAATATTTATTTCAGCTTAAACTTTAAGGGAAGTTGAAGAGGAAACCAGCACTTAATGAGCACCTATCTTATTTTAGGCAGTTTAATAAGTGCTATATAGATCTTACTCCTAACAATAACTTATTCAGGGTAATTCCAACTTTATAAGCAGGAAACGTGAAGCATTGAGAAATTAAATAAATTGCCAACTCTCACAGAGATTGTGGGAAGTATATAGGAATTCAGACCTGTTGTGGATTGAATCATGTTCCTCACAAAGACCAAGTTCAAATCTTAACCCCTGGTTCTGTGGATGTGAACTCATTTGTAAAGAGGACCTTTGAAGATCCTGTGAAGATGATGCCAAACCGAATCAGAGTGGACCTTAATCTAAAAATGCCTGAAATCCTTATAAGGAAAGGAAATGTGGACATGGTAGTAGCAGTAAGAGACAGGAGAAGGATGGTTATGTGAAGGAGGCTGAGAGTAATAGATCGTCGGCAAGCACGTCAGGAAGTCAACAGACTTTAGAGAAACTATGCCTCTGTTATCGCCATGATTTTGGACTTCTAGCCTCCAACAGCCCCAAATCCTGTTGTTTAAGCCAACTAGTCTGTGGTATTTGCTATAGTGGACTTGGCAAACTAAGACAAGTGCTAATTATGTTTGATAAAGTGGGTTGTACTTTTATAGTTTATTTTTTTCTTTTATGTTAAGTCAATTCCACTATACAGTCTAACCATATAAGACTCATTCCTTATATTTAGACTTAAAAACTATTTTCATAGTTTCTGTCTTTTGCACATGTTTATTGCTTATTTAGAATGCTCTTTTTTTCAGGGGACGCCTCTGTGCTTATCTTATAATGACACTTTAAAATTCCAATTCAGTTGATACCTCACATTTTATCGCCTCTTCAAAAATCTCCTCTGCCCTAACCTTTAATCCCTCTCCCTTTCTCTACACTTTCACAGTGCTACTTTTCTCCCTCTATTATAGAGCCTTCATTTAATGGATATTTGGATACATATTTCTCTCTCCTTTTAAAATTTGAGTTATTGAGAGCAAGTGTTGTGTCTTATTTACCGCTGTGTCTATAGCATTGGGCACATTATAGTTTATAATAAACTCAGTTTTGCAATATTTGTTGAAGATTGAATGAATGGGGAAAAAAACAATTTCAGATGCTTACTGTTGCTTTCTGTAAAACAAGCAAAGCAGTACCTTGCACATAATATTCATTTTTTCTTCTTTCTTTTTATCATAATGTATTATTAAAATCTTTTTGTACTATGACAGTCAATCATAACTGTAGGCTTAATTTTGTGATGGATGACTGTCTTCATACTTAATTAGACCATTAACTTCATGAAGACCATTAACTTCTGGTTTTCTTTTTCCTGCTATAAGACACAGCTTCTGCTATAGTGCCTGGCAGACCACAGGTGGTGTAATATATATATGAATTGAAAATGTCTCTGGCATTCCTTTACCACAAAGTTCTCAAACTTTTTAGTTCCAGATCCCTTTACAATATTAAAAATTATTGAAGATTCCAAAGAGTTTGTGTAGTCATATCTTTTACTAATTACTGTATTAAAGATTAAAGCAGATTTTTTTGAAAAATCTTTAACTCATTTAAAGCAATAAAGCCCTTATATGTTAACATAAATTGCATATTTTACAAGAAAGCTATATTTTACTAAAAAATTAATTTGAAGAATAACATTGCTTTACATTTTTGCAAATCTCTTTAATGTCTGGTTTAATAGAAGACAGCTAGATTCTCATCTGCTTCTGCATTCAGTCTGTTGCAACCTGCTGTTTTGGTTGATGTATATAAAGAAAACACAGTCTCAAATAGATGTCGAGTGGTAAAAGGGGAACATATTTTAATAGATTTTTCAGATAATTGTGGATATTATTATTTGACACTATACCAAAACTTGAAAGATTTTTTCTTAAAGGTTAATATGGAATCTGCAAACATATCAATAATTTCTTTCTACTTCTTATATTAAAATCCATGGATCCATTTTTGCATTTTGAATGTGTCTTTTATCCATGCCTGATTTTCTAACATCAAGCATTTTTCATTTGGAAAACAGTGGTTCAGCGAGTTATGCAGATTTCCAAATGTTGATACATTTTATTGTGCAATATCAAAATTCACATTCATTAATATAACAACCAATCTCATCAGAAAATTTGGGAAGAAATCATGCTCATGATAGTAGATACAAGTTTCCAAAATTCGAATATTCATTTGAAAGCTTGAATTTTATTATTGGCAATATTGTCAGTTTATTTCTTTGAAGTGATAGGCTCACTTCATTCATTTTAAGAAAATGTCTACCAGATACTCAAGTCTGAATAAGAAGAGTTTGTCATTTTTTCCGAGTAAAAATGGTGTTCTATGAAAAAGCAGCTACTTCAACTCACAACTTAAACTCTACAAGTACTTTTCCCTTGAGACAGCAGTCTGACTTCTGTAGACAGAAGTATTTTATGATATTTCCCATGTTGTTACACAGAATATCAAAGAGACGTATATTCAAGGATCAGGATATAATAAAACTTAAAATATTTCCTGCTTCTTCAGGGACATTCTTAACCAAAATGGGCTTTTTAAAATTCCTGTGAGTGTGTGGTAGTAAAGAATGCAATGACTACTAGCTGCTACAGTGTGGTGAGGCTGTCTTGATTTCTGCTAAGGAACCAGCAGAAAAGCCATTACTCTTGAGCCATCATTAAAAATGCCAATACAGTGAAAAAGACGCATAACATCATAGTATTATTATGAATATAGTTTTCACCTCATGGATTGTCCGAAAGAGTCTTAGGGGCTTCCAGAGATCTCATGGATTACATCTGAGAACCATTGCTTTACATATACATATCCTATGTGACTTCTCCGCATACACTCCCTGCCTTCACGTGTGGCAATATCTTCATTGAGAACCTTCCTTTCCCTCAGCTCTGGGTTGCTCATTCTGGTCTTAATCTCCCCAAGACATTAAGCTTTTACTGACCCTCAAAATGGAATGGATTACTGCCTCTCTGTCTTGACACTATTCTATACATCTTGTGCTCTAATTCTACATTGCATGGTCTCTAATCCTGTCATCACTGTTTAGTCTTTCTGAAGGAAGTTTATCTTTGAAAACTACTTAGTGCCTAACAGTGTTGTAATATAGCATGTATTATATGTCCCATTACATATAGATTACATTGAAATGAATTAAATACAATTTATCATGGAATTATCTCTAGGGAATTAAGTTAATTTTAGAAATTTGCTTTTGCTTTATTTTAAAATTGCTATTTTCATCATTTACCCTAAACACGGAATTAGAATTATTAAACCCAATAACCTGGGGGATTTAATGTTGAAATTAGAAGATTTTGTGAGAGATTAAGTATTCATTCATTCATTTATTATTTTATTTCTTAAATTTAGCATTTAAACAAGGACTTATTTAGACCTTAATATGTGGTAGGCAGAGCAGCTGCAATGGTGAAAAAGACAAAGTCCTTCCTCCAAAAGCCCTAAATTCATTCAGAAACTAAATTAGAATACCTACTAAGTATAAGACACTTACTAGTTACTTGTTAGACACAGTTACTGACATCATGAAATGTATATAGTGTAATTAAAGAGACATGTAAATCAATAAATTAAAATATGCACATTTACAAAAACAGGAACAAGAGAAAGCAGCTCTGACAAGGTAGAAAACAATTCTACCTGGAGAAATAAATGAAAGCTTCACCAGTGAAGTGACGTTTGAGCTAGAGCTTAATTAAAAGAATTGTGAACAAGTTGCCAAGGGCACTGCTTGCAAAAACTAATGAGAAAAACATGAAATCATGATAGGTCCTATTATGTTCATGGGATTATGAAAACCTATAGGGTTAGGACCATAAGATATATGAAGGAGAGTGTTGGGAGAGGAGGGTGAAATATAGTTTGGGATGAGATTGTTCAAGGCCAAGTAAGTCCATCTAAGGAGTTTGAATTTTACGGATAAGCAAGTCAAAGTAAAATTTTTAGGAGTATGTTGTTATGAACACCCCTGCTCTTTTGCTAGATAAATCTGGTGACAAAGTGGAGAACAATGTGTGTGGGTGGATAATGTAACCAGAAGATTATTTAAAGCAATGTGGCACTAGTTTAAATCAGAAATGCAGAAAACTAGAACTAACATATTAGTCTTAGAAGGGGAAGAGACATAGCCAGATGTGCGAGGCATTTCTGAATCAAATAGAATTGATAAAACTTGGTACTTCATTGGAGTACGGGAATGAGACAGAGGTAGGAGTGAAAGACAACACAGACATATGTACATTGGGAAATAAAAAAAATGGAGGTGGCTTTGATCAAGATCAAAATGGCAGGAGATGGAACACATTAGCAAGCCAAGAAGAGCATTTTTATGTTAAATAGCACACATATTGGAAAGAAAATAGATTTGTGAACCAGTCATGTGTTCCAACCCCAGTCCACCCAACTGTTGTACATAGCACTTTTATGTTATCTTTAAACTGGATGCATTCATAGATTTGTTGTGAGGATTAATTCATTTATTCTACAGACACTGCTTACACTTTATACTGTACATAATGTGTAGCACTGGAGATAGAACAATAAAAAAAGACGTGCAGCCTCTGCCCTCAAGAAGCCTATAACCCAGGATTATGTGAGGTCAGGTGTGTAACGTAGAAAGAAACTAGCATAGCTGCTGGTACACAGTGAGGACAAAATAAATGTTAATTTCCTTGAACATGTTACATTCAAGTGGAAAGGTCTAGTGGTCATTTGGAAATGCAAGTGTTTGATGTGTGAATTTGGAGAGTGGAAGAACAGTGTGAGGTATAAGTATAAAAAGGGTGCCCTCAGCATCTAGATGGTATTTGAATTCATGAATATGGGTGACAGCATACAGGAAGGTATTTTATACTGCCAGTTCTAAAACAGAACAATACAAGCAAAAAATTAAACAGATCCTAGAATGGAATAGGTAGATTGTTTCACACCAGCTTCTCAATTACTTGCTTTTCACCTGTAACTGAAGGTATGCAGCTGAAACACATGGTCTGAAATCATCAAAATAGTAATTTGGCCCAAAACAGTTAAGTGTTGGGAACCCAAAATTGATGCTTCCTTAAAATCTTTGCAGCACATATAGGAGAAGCACATTTGCAGAAAAAGAATCTCCGCAAAAGGTTAATAGGGAGTTTCACCTTATTCTTCTAATAGGCCACCCACCGCTAAATTATAATATGCTGTAGCCACAATTACACCTTTGGAACCAATGACCTCCTAGACAACAAAAGCTCACTTTTAACATTTGCAATGGGCATGTAAACAAGAGCAAATTCTCTGCATTTGTTGAATGAGCTTTACTGCTCTGAAAGCACTTCAACATACATTCTTGGTCACTTTTTAAATGTCATGCACAATTTTTTTTTTTTTTAATACCCTAATAGTATGAGAAAAAGCAGGCTTGGACAATGGAAATCATGAGCAAAATTTCAGGTTAAATTGATTTTTGCCAATGACTTCATCACTGAGCAAAACCTTAATTGAGCCCGCTTTGTTCACTCCGTGGTTTCCTAGCAGCCATATTACAAATGTTTATGATGGGCCCTTAGAGGTTCTTGTGCTATGGAGAGTGTCAGCAAGGTTTTATTTTTCAATGTCACAAAGCATGTTTTTCAAGTGATTGTGGGAGAAAGCAGATAATTGACTAGAAGTGCTAAAATGTGGTATTGTCCTTTCTTCCTTATCTTCACTTGTTCCTTTATTATTAAGTAATGTTTCAGCCCCATTGAACAAGTGACCCAGAATATGAAAACACTTTCAGATTTTGTCTTGCGCACAAAACAAAGACACATCTTTTAAAGAAATTATTTAGAAAATCAATTACTGGGTGAGATCAGTATTGGGAACAGTTTATGATTCACTAAACAAAATATCACCAACGTCCTATTTTGGAAAAAGTAATGGTTACATGCATTTTTGAAAAGAAGACTGCAGTACATACTAACCACCTGCTCAGCAAACTGAAACTAGTAAAGACAAAAACACTTAGTACATCCCATTGTATTCAGTATTTTCAGTGAGTCCTGTACATCTTAATGAGTACTAGAGGAGCAGGCAGTGAAACGAAGAGCTTTGCTTTGTTTTATATCTACCGACTAAACTTGCAATTACAGAAATTGTCTTTGTCAGTTTTCCTCTGCTGTACAAACATATATACCTCAATACATAGACTAACTCTGTTGAAACTGGGTGATTAAAACTAGACAAATATTTAAAATGTACAGACTATTATTGTTTTAACTTATTCATTCAACAAGCATTTATGTTGGGGGATTGTATAAAATTTTACATTAGAAAGAAAATCCAAAAGTGAAGAATCTCAACTGCAATAGAACTTTGCTGCTGCATTTTAATGGCCCTCCACAATTTTAGCTTTGCATTGTAATTATTTGAGTGCTCTTCTGGCTTCATGCTGTGGCTGAAACTTTGCTGTTAGAGGTAATACAGAGGTGAAAAGGACAAAAACCGTTTTCCAAATCTATGTCATGAAATAGAGGAGAGAGAAGTTCACTGGCAATGTCGGGGGGTTACACCAGACTCAGCTGCACTTTAGCCCTGCTGGTTTGGTTCAGGTTTTCTTTTCTTGTGAGATGTTTTAGATCCTTGGAGTGGGGGCACTTACTTATTGAAAGGAGTAGGGCATTGGCCTCCACTTCTGAGCCAGGAGTTTTCTTTAATTTTGTTTTAGTCTTGGTCCATCAGAGAGAACTCCCAATCTAAAAAAATTTTTTTTTCAAAAAGCAAACTAGTAAAAGCATAAATTTATTACTGCATTAATTGCCTTTATCTCTTGTCAAGAGAAAACAGTTTTTAGTAAACAAAGTACAAATGACATTTATGTATCAGGATGTTCTATAGCTTTCATATTCAGATTCAATATGTTATAAAGTCACATAAACTGGACCTCGTAGTTCCTACATTTATTCTGGCCTCCTTATTAAAATTAACTGATGTTGTAAGGCTGGTAGCCTTGATTCTAACAATATTCACAGCAAATAAAGTATATGGCAAACAAAATAAGATTTCCCAACATATATCTTAATAGATCTCCCATGGGTCCATTGAACCAGTTTTCCTTTTTTGGAATAGGTCAGTCCAGTTAAGTACGTATGATTTGTTTGGGAGTAATATATCTTTATGTTAGTTTCTATGATACCTAAAGAGTTTATGCAAAAGCAGCAATTGCTGGGTATTAAAGCACAGATACCATATTGGATGGCTGTTAATAGGTTTAGTGTTTCTCTGTTCCACATTATAAATCTATAATTTATGTATCTGCCTGAAGTTTTCAGAACATAGTGGAGGTCTGGTTAAAAGACAGTTGGGTAGATTTAGATATGTTTCTAATGGCCTTTTCTAATTGTAAACAGTTAGAAAAGGAGAAATTGTCTGAAAGGAGTAGAAGTTTAAGGATCGATTATTTAGACAGCTAGAATGTTTCCTGGATGGACATCCCAAAGACCCAAGACTTAAAACCTAGCTAGCATCTAGTGACTTTAGAAGCTGGAGCTTGGGAACTAAATATCCCAATCCACAAAGTCCTTGCCAGTTGTAGGGTAGGAGGTACAGTCTGATAGAGCCGTTGTTGACAATGGAAATATAAGTCAGTTCCTCTGAGTGATAAGGATAGACTTTTGTTTGAATCCAAGTTTGGGCAGTTTGAGAAATTTTTTTAAAGTTTGGCCTAGTCAGGGGAGCAGATGAAGCTCAGTGGTTGAGTGCCTGCTTCCCATGTACAAGGTCCTGGGTTCAATCACTAGTACCTCTTAAAAAAAAAGTTTGGCCCAGTCAAAGTACAACTGGTTATATTAATTGTGATGTCTAAATTAAAGGTTGAAGAAGGGTTTGTTAGAGGGTATGTGGACTCTCAGAATGAGGGGAAACCTCTGATAGGTTGCAAAATCAGACACAGGTATAGTTTCCTGTAATACTATCTGTGAGATTTATCTGGAGCCAGGTTGTGAGTTCACATTGTTTGGTTTGGTTTCTTTGTCCAAAAAAGGTTCCACAAATTTGGTTATCTAAAATACACAAGGGGTATTTGGTTTTAGGTTCTTGGAAAGGGAAAGAGGAAAAAAAGTACTAATCATAGTTGTAGTTAGAATATTCTGCAGGTCTGATCCACATACCAAAAGCTTATACCAGAAGGAGTAATTTACTGGCAAGAGCAAAAGTTCTAACTGCTTGGCTTTAGTGATGTGATGACAAATCCAAAAATTGGAAAGACTTGCTGCTGAGCTTACGATTTGTAGGGGCTATCTGTAAGGATAAATAGCCAAATCTATTTGTAAGAAAATATTAAGGAACAACAGAATCATTCTGGCAGTGAGAAACAGGTATACAAACAGATTTTTGAAAAGGAAGGAATATAAATCCTATGACAATATTATTATTAGAACTATAAAAACTAAAATAAGGAGTGTGAGGCCCAACATTTTCCTGTCCCATGATCTTGGGCAGAAGCTGTCTCCCTCTTGACATCATCCACTTGTTTTGCAATCTTGGGAAAGCTGTCTACCTCAGACGTCATCTGCCTTCTTATTCTCAGTTAATTTAACTTTGTGTCAGTCAGTCTCACCTGACCACTCAGAAGTGGTGCCTAATTTAGTTGGGAAATCCGACCCCAAAGTTCTATTCCCTGTACTTTAACAGCAGTATGAGAAGTTAGCAAAACCTGATAAGGGCCCTTCTGGCAGCACTGAAGGCAAATTGTTCTTTCCTGTTTTTTTCAAAACACAAAGTCACCATGTTGGAAGTTGTGAGGCCAATAGTCTGCTGATGGCAGAGGATCTCTAAAATCCCCTTGGACTTGTTGAATATAATGATGAGAGTATTCCATTAATCCCTTGCAATATTGAAGAACATCCTTCTTATTTATGTTTGGGTGACTCGGTGAGATTGTAGGACTTAAGAGCGTAGGACATCCAGTGACAATCTCAGATGGGGTCAAATAGTGTTTGCTAAAAGATGTTGATTTTATGGCCATTAAAGCCAGTGGTAGGACTTTGGGCCAAGGTCAATCTAGCATCTCTCATAGTTTTGCCAGTTTTAATTTTATTACCCTGTTTATTCTTCCAACTTCACTGGAGTACTAAGGATGGTAAAGACAATGTAGGTGTTGGTAAATGTGAATGACTTGGCAAAGATCCTTGATTATTTGACCAGTGAAATGAGTGCAGTAATCAATAGATAGCCCCCCAAAAAACCACCATTCCTCCTGGGGAGGAAATATTTTTTCTAATTT
>JAQZBX010112576.1:0-10182 GCA_029593785.1 Cabassous unicinctus | reverse complement strand
TTATTTAAGTGGACTCCTCACTTTGGGTGGAGAGTAGATTTTAAGGAAAGAAAGGAAAGCTGGGAGACACACAGGAGGTATTGGAAGTAAGTTAGGAGAAAAGTGAGGTTTGTACTAGCATAGTGACAGTGGTCATGGAGAGAGTTTGATGGATTTGAGATAGGTATTGGAGGTAACATTAAAAGTCTAACTGATGGATTGGAAGGGGCATAGTGTGGAAGGGGAAGGGAGGAATTTAGAATGGCTTTTAAGTATAATGGCAAGGAGTTAAGGAAAAGTCCCACTAAGTCCTGTTTCTGGAATTTTCAATACTATTGTTTGAAATAAATGGACATTGGCATTGATGAAGTGATATTTGCACTTTGAGGTACAACTGTAGGGGAAGGTGGTATGTAATTATGTGCCAAGGTCTTAAACATGTCTATCACTTTTCCGGTCCACTTCTTAGTAAGTAACCTCCAATATACACATGAAGAAATAATTTACACATCAGTCATTCAATTATACACTCTAACTATAATGGATTTTTTTTTTCTTAGTTCTCTCTTGCCTTTATTTAATATATTAAAAATAAAAATATATCTGATTCTTGTTGTTCCTTAGTTCTCTTAAATAATAACCCTTGTCTACTGCTGGCCAGCCTTTGACCTGCATGTCTATAAGTTTGCTTAGCTTTCCAAAACAGCGCAAGGGTTTATAAAGATAAGACAGTTCATTTACATAATCCAGAATAATTTGGCTGGCACACTCAAGGAGATATAGCATGTGGATCAAGTTTGACACCTTCGTTCAGATTGGCTGATTCTCATATGTAGCTTGTGCTTGCAGAAGGTCCCATCTGTTCATTTCCTGGCTGGAGACCATTGTGCCTGTGAGCATTGCAAAAGCCCAGAGCTTCAGAATTGGTTTAGGGTTACCAAGACACTCACCAGTAACATTATTAATTAGTACCAATGTAAGTGGCAATTATTCCAGAACTGTGACATCTGTCTGTTATTAATGTACTCAGATGATTGGAAAAGCCAAAACATATTTTTCTTTAACTTGTTTTTCCTTTGCATCATGTCAGTTTAATAACTCAAAGATGCCACCTCCATTGTCCTCAAACTACTCAGCCCAGCATTTAAGGACCTTCATAAGCCTTCCTGGGACCTTCTATAGAATTATTATTCCTTAATCTCTGAAAAGATCTCTCTATTCAAGTTGAATTAGATTATCTGGCATTTAACACCCCCTGTGCTTTCACCCTTTGCACCCTTGCACCATGGGTTCTTTCTTTTTGGAATTGCCTTTTCACCTCTAATCCCCGCCTGTCACAAATCATTCTCATTTCAAGAGCCTCCCTATTGCTCCCATATTTTGTTTGTTCCTCTGTTTTGTTACTTTACTTCTTTGCTCTTGTCCAAGCTATAGATCTTAAATGTTTTATAGCATCTTTCACCTTCCCTCTTCAAATTTCTTCTAGTTACAGCAAATGCCTTACATATGGAATGTTGCCAGTTAGGATTTGATGAGTTTAACTGAATTTTCTGTACCTACTATGGTCTAACTATAAGCAGCAGTAAAAAAAAATAATTTCACAGCAATGGGTTGAGATAGGCCAGCCAGAGGAATGTTCCTTGCCATCCTGGTTCCACTCCCAAAGAGATCATGCTGCCATTAAGGCCATTCTCACCTTTCATTCTTTGCTGTTCTAGGATCATCTGTTCTTTTATGGTCCAGCCTCTTTGTTTTCTGATTGGAAAACAAACATGATGAGGGGGATGCCCTGAGAGTGGGTAGGGCTCAGGAGGACAGGTGCATCTGCAGGGGCCTGCTTTTAGAGAACCTGATGGAATTGTTACACTCCCCGGATAGCTTGCTCTTGGATTATATTGTTTCCCTTTGAATTCTTCAAAACCCAGCAGGTGCTTTCTTCCTTATCTCCCCTGAGTACAGCCAGTTAATCTGAGATTAGCCTGACAGCCCCTATGTTCCAGGCCTCTGGTTTCATCAATAAAGTAGGTTACGTCTTTTTTGAGCTCCATTACCTCCTCCATAGCCTTGCTCTTTTGATCCGTAGTGTGGCTTATTCTTTATATAGCCCTCCCCATCCATTTTTTGGCTATGTTCCTGCTTCCTGTTCCCCACTCTTGAATGAGACCATTTAATTCGATAATTGCTGGGACTGTAAAAGCCTGACAATCCTTGAGCCTTTTGTGTGGTGTTTTTACTTCATTGCTTTTCTGGTTGCCACCAGTGACTGAGCTGAATGAACCGAGTGACCAACAGCTCAGAGTTGCTAATAAATCGCCACCTTCACTATCTGAGCATTAATGATTAACTGATTTATTTCACCTATCATAAAAGCCTATTTTCTAGGAATTGGGGGACGTTATAAAGACTCTTGTTTTGTATGAGAGGCTTTGCCTATAACATGGAGCGTACACACCTCAGGGGGAATGCATTAGATCTCTCATTATATTTCTTTTGCTCTTACCCCTTTTTATTTCTAGTTTTGTGCATTTAAAAATTGTCTATGTATCAGCCTAGAAGGACATGAACATAATTGATAAAAGTGCTTTCTTTAACATTATACGCTCAAAATGATTTCCCTGATAGTCTGTGGGATCAAAACTTGGGGCACCAATGGTTTTCTGATCAAGTCTGGAGTCAGACTTGAAGTCCCAGGTCCTTGTCCTATACCATTATTAGTTGTGTGACTTTAGACAAGGTATTTAGTTTCTCTGGTCTCTTTGTCTAATTATATCTTCAACTGCAAATTGAAAACAAAATTGTTTCATAGCTGTTGAGAGAATTCAATGAGGTAATGCATGTAAAGAGGACAACCATTGCCTGCAATATACTGTGCATTTGTAATTATAGTTATTCATTGTTATTGTTGGTGTTACTATTGCTGATATTGTTGCTGTTATTAATACATTTTCATATTATCCTTGTATTTCACTACACTTTTATAAGTAGACAAACTGTGCCAATGCCAAATAAATGATTCATACCAAACACATTAACAAATGTGAGTGAATGAATAGAAATCAGAATTTTAAAAATTGCATGTACACACTCCACCCTTCCCTTAAAATTAGAAATATAAATAGGTTTTGTAATATATTTGTGTAATTCTGGACAGAAAGTGAGCCAAGTAATTCATTGGAGCTTCAAAATACATTGAATTCATAGTGCATTCAATTGGGCCATTTTGTTGGTAAAATATGCTTATGATGAATTTCTTTGGCATGTCTGAAATTAAACTCTTTTAGATAATATTTATGATAAGTCTACCTTTTATTAAATGTGGCCACACCATGTATAGTTTTAAAGGGATGTTCCAGTACAAGATGTCTTAAAGAATAAAGAACTTACTGTGCATTTGCCTGGTATGTTTTTTGAGGTCTGAGAGTATAAGAGAATTCTTCAGTGAGGTAAAGAAAAGTTCACCATAGTTTGCAAGACTGGTTCATGTGGAATTTATAAGAATGGACTGACCAGCATGCCCTTTTAAAATTCCGTAGTTAATCTCTTTATTGAAAGCTGCTGGGCTAGTTGATTAAGAAAGCCTTATGGGATGACTGCTTTTAGTGTCATACAAATGAAGCTGAATTGTTGCTAAGTAAATCACTATAGATCAAAGTGCTTTGTGGTCAGAGTACTGCAGTTAAATTTTTTTTTTTTTCATTAAGTTTTAAAGAGAAGGTGAAGGGTTGAAGAATAAAACACACCAAATTTGACATCTATGATGTTCATTTACATTCATGCACGTCTTTAAGCATCTAATCTGAGCTCTTGGGCAAGTAGTGCAACAATGCATAAACAGGTAAATGTAAAGCTAAATTGATTAATAATTGTTTCCTAATTATAATTGCCCAGATCCCTGCTAGCCATTAAGCATTCGGTAGGCATGGAGAGAAAAGTTAAAATGCTTTCAGGGAAACCAAAGGGGCACATCTGTTGACTTCTCCATGGTTTAAAATCTCTAGATTTCCATATTTGACTGAGTAGTAAGTGCATATGGGGCTTGACTGGTGGTTACAGTGTGACTTTAGGGGTATTAGGGAATGATGTTTTTGCCTCTTATACTCTACTGCAGAGTAGAACATGTAGCTCTTTGTTGTCCCAGTGCCTAAAAGAATCTGTGAATAAATTTGGATAGAATGAATGAATGAGTGAATGAATGAATGAATATATGTTTTGTTGGATTAGGATGACAATGAAGAAAGAAATAAGAAGAAAGGACTAAAAAGTGGAATGAAAATGGAAACAGAATCTACCATAAGAATTCCACATGGGTTTTAGTTTTTGTATTGTGATTTTGCTTGCTGTGAAATGTTTGGATATTACTATATTGAAATTTTTATGTACAGTTTATAGCAATACATAGCATTATGCAAGTATATCTAGTGATATAATAAATGCAGCATTGGAAGAAACTGTGTTTTACCATGTGCGTTTTAGCATTTTAGTGTTTCCCAGGGTGACTTCTGCAGAACCCATTTTTATATCCCTCACTTAACATAACAGTAAGTAATGAACTTGATTTCAGATATTAAAATCAGCAGATGTATATTGAGTATCCCATTCAATGTCACATTGAACACCGGTGTTAAAGTTAAAATCTGTAAATCTGGGTGTCATTCTAATGTTTTAGCTAGAACCCTGTAGCCTTCCCCCAGAGCCGGAGTGAAACTATTACTGATCATTGAGTGCTCGAGTTCTGACCAGGACTGTCAGTCTATTTCTATAACTTTGCCACAGTATTGTCATTGTTGACCCTTTTAATTTATCCATTTGGTTGACTGGTTATAAATAAATGATGGATTAAAATTAATTTATTTTCCTGACTTTTCCACTGGCGAAAAAGACAGTGGCTAAAATGACATATATAGAAAATGTTATTCACTTGGTGATATTCTTTTTGAACACATAGGGAAGAAGATTACAGAAGCTTCAAATTGAATGAGAGAAGAGTCCAAATCAACCCCTTATGAATATATGTGTAAACAAAGTGAACTCTTTGATATCTAACTAATTTAGATACTAGTCTTATGTTACATTAGACAAAATAATTGACCTAGGTTTGGCTTTATTTGTGCTGATACAACAGGAGCAGGAAGAAATAATTTCATCATGCTTGACCATCTTCAAGTTCTGGGGTGACATTTTTGAAATTTAGTTGTCTTCTTGATGTTTCAAGACATGGCAAGTACATTAGCAAATATTTTCTCATGTAAATATATATTCCCACCAAAAATATGTGATGAGAGAAATGATTTTAGTACCAAGTATACAGTATTTCCATGACAGGAAATGCTGTTTCATTTGTTGTTTTTGTCATGAAGGGGGACAAGAGGTAATGCTTACAGAATACTGGGGTGTCCTGGCATAGAATTCAGCACCCACCATAACTAAAGTGCTGGGCAGTAGAGACAGTATTTCTTTCTTCTTCTTTTTTTTTTTTCTTTCTTTTTAAATGATTCACTTGCAACTGGAGAATTCTGATTCACTGTATCCTGAAGCCTGGAACCTTTGATCTTTATTTTTCAGTTCTGTGATCCTAACTTGAGCCTCTGTTGCACTCCACGCTCACTCCACAGAGAGGTGATTATATGAAAGTAGTGATTGCTTCAAGTCACTGAGTCCTGCCAGAAACATCCCTGGGAGGACAATAGGGCAGTCTTTCCAATGTTTCTATAAAACATGTGTCATACTGAGATACACCATGCAAAAAGCAAAGTCCCATGAATAAGCCAGTGTGGGGAATGCTGTTTGCACTCTCCAGGATCCATAGTGCCCTCATTACGTAAAGGTTCTGAGATGTCCTGCAGTAGAGAAGCCCTTGGACTCTGTTTAATTCAGAGTTTGCTAATCTTTGCCCTTGGAATTGTATCTTTTTTTCTTCATGCTCTTTACTATGCAATGATTTCAGAACGATATCCTATGAATGACAGAAGGAATGAAAATTGGATTTTGGGCCCAAGAAGGTGACCTGAGAGTTCTAGCAGTGTATTCTACAGCTTGTAGGTATTGACTGATCAAAATTAGCAGTCTGTGGCATGTTCTTCTAACTGCAAGTGAGTTGGAAATGTAGCAGTTTGGCAGTTTGATTTAATTATGAATTCCAAAAACAGATATTGGATCATGCTTGTAAACTGGTCTGCTAATCTGGGCATGATTAAGTAATGATTAGGGCGTTAACTGGGCCACGTCAGTAGGGTGTTGAGTCCCACCCCTTGGTGGGGGAGGAATCAAATATAAAAGGCATGGCAAAGAACAGAGTTGAAGCAGTTTTGATGTTGGAGTTCTGGTGAGGAAGGAGAGAAGGCCCTGGGATAGAGATAGAGCTGGCCTTGTGGAGGAAACAGAGGAGCTAAGCCTGGAGAGAAACGCAGCCCTGGGAAGAGAGGAACCCAAGAAGCCGGAACCCTGGCAAACATCCGCAGCTGTCTTGCTCCAACACGTGGCAATGGACTTTGGTGAGGGAGGAAACTTACGCTTTATGGCCTGGTAACTGTGGTCTTCTACCCCAAATAAATACCCTTTATAAAGACCAATCGACTTCTGGTATTTTGCATCAGCACCCCTTTGGCTGACTAATACAGAAATAAATATAAAACTCAACATCATTAGTGACAGAAGATTTTAAACCAGAGGAAGTTCAAATTTTAGAATTAAGAAAAATAATTTTTTGAATGTTTTGCCACTTAGGTTGTGAATTTTTAAATAGCTAACTATTCTTTAGAATTAGGTAGTAATTGTGTGCTTCATTTTCAACACTTCATTTCTTTACCTTTCCAATCTTCCTGCCATCTTACTTACATTATTTATTTGTTTGCAAAGATTTTGTTCACAGATGTAGAGTATGAGATTAAGCATTCCCTCCCTCTCATTAAAGTATCAGACACTCCAAATTAATGTTGTTCCCATGATTTGATGCATTTTACCCTACAGCACTTAGAAATACTTTCAGAAACAAAAAACAAATCTTTTTTTCTCACTCCAGGTCAAAACGTTTAGGAAAAGATTTTGTCTTTTTGTAATATTTTTGATAGACTGCTAAAATATAAAGTTGACCAGATCTTGGTTGGATAAAACATTTTGTCATACTAAATTCCAACCCCCCACCAGCTTTAAAGAAACCCATACAAATTTAATGAATAGAAACTGAAATCATATTTCTTCTTAATTCAGTCTTTTATTCCTTCCCTTAAGCTTCATATAAATAAATAGAGACACAAACATGGGGGAGTTTTTTTTTCCCTCCATAGAGAAAATATGGGTCACTAATGTTACTATAACATGTCTGAAATAGCATCTACTTGAATATGCTTCCAGTCACATCACCACCAAAGCATTAGCCCCAGTTTTGTAGTGACTGAGTCCATGGTGGAATAATGTGCTGAGATCTTACATTATGTTTGTTCTATATGTTATGCTTGTGGTATAATCATAGTTCTGGTCTTCATTAAAGAAGAGAAATGATTAAAGTCCTATCTATAGTACATCGATAATTGGTCTCAATTTAGGAGTTGATTTGACAAGTTCTTTGAATCTCTTGTCAAAAGTTAGGGAGTGGTTGATCTTCACAAGTCTCCTAGACCATATTAGGATATAGATTTTTTTCCATTAAAGTTACTAAATTGTGCATTGACGAACATGACGTGAAGGGGATTTTCAAGAACCTATCCTGTTTCTTTTTAAAGATTTATTTATTTATTTATCCCCCCCTTGCTGCTTGTGTTTGCTGTGTCCATTCGCTGTGTGTTTTTTCCATGTCTGCTTATCTCCCCCTTACTGTGAGGTCCTGCTGCATCAGCCCACCGCGCCGAGCGGGCCGGCCTGCCCTCACAAGGGGGCCCCGGGAAGCGAACCCGGGGCCTTCCACGTGGTAAACGGGGGCTCCATCGATTGAGCCACACCCGCTTCCTGTTGTGAGGTCTTGCTGCATCAGCCCACTGCGCCGTGTGGGCCGGCCTGCCCTCACAAGAAGGCCCCGGGAAGCGAACCCGGGGCCTCCCATATGGTAAACGGGAGCTCTATCGATTGAGCCACACCTGCTTCCCTCCTATCCTGTTTTAAATGCTAAATAGCTTCAGAAAAATAGATTTTGCTTTGTGCACAAATTCTAAAGGGCCTTATTCATTAAACAGATCGGTTTGTTCTGTGCAGGCTGCACTAAATATTGAGTATAAAAATGTGCATTGCCCTAAAAACTGCATCTAAGGTGATTATTTTAATATAAATTCTGTGTATGATTAATTTACTAGGCAAACTAAGAATACTCATACATCCTATCTGGAAATATGCTGAAGTTTAAAAATTTTAAGGGAACACATTTAGAAAGCCTCAGGTAATACTTTGTCATATACTAATATTCTAAGAATATTTGCATCAATACTAAAAGATTCTTTTTTGCTTTTTACTGAAAAATAGATATTTTAAGTTCAGTGACTTTTCTCTTTCCTTCTCATCTTAATATTGGTGTCCTTTATATCAAAATGTAAATTTTATCCTCTTCATAATAGTAGTTACAATTAAACTGAGATATTATCATATTCTCAGTGATTAATATCTCAGACATTTTACTGCAAAATAAATATTTAAGACTGGAGAGCAGATGCCGCTCAAGTTGTTGAGTGCCTGCTCCTCATGTAGGAGGTCCCGGGTTTGATCCCAGGTACCTCCTAAAAATAAAACAAAACAAACAATCAAAAACATCAACTTTTATTGGGAAGTGGATGTGGTTCAGTAGTTGAGCACTGGCTTCCCATGTACAAGGTCCTGGGTTCAATTCCTTGTACTGCCTAAAAAATATATATATAAAATATATAAGAGGATCATAATGGATTATATAATTCGATAATAGTGTTCTCAGGAAAATATTTTAGAAACATTTTGCTATACTGCAAAATGGATGAATTATATTTGCCGCTATAAAAAGTGATTTTTTAAAAGCAGTTTTCTTCTTGTAGTCACAAATAGTTTGTCCACATTTACCTTTCTTTTGCTAAGTATGCATACTATTTTATTGCTTAAAATCACTACAAAAATGAACAAGTTAATAGTTGATTTTTGCAATGGATATTTTTATCATGTGTGTGTACATGTAGGTGACAAATGCATTTCATACTTCACAAGCATCTGTCTAGGAGAACAGCCATTTTAAACTCAGAGTATAGAATTACAGATTCATCAGATTTTTGCAGATGGGGTGACACATCCAAAGATCTGGCCTACGACTGATTTGTAGATTTCCTAACCTCTGGATACACAAACCGTGGCATTGTCTCTTTCTCAACTCAGAATTACCAAGTGTGCCTCACAGAATTCTTATTATCCATGGATTTAAGCTTGTAAAGTTACTTTTTAAGAACATTAGTTGTATGTACACATTTGTTTGGAGATTAAGAATAGCTAGGCTTAAATAGGCAATAAATTTTTTTTCAATACCGTAAAATACTTTAACTTTTTAGAAACACCTATCTGTGAAGTAACTATGATTGATATTTATTACCCATTTCTTCCTCAAAAATTTATTCTTCTAAAAATTGAGCACTGTACACTTCATAAATTATTGCTAATGATGTAGCAATGGAAATATTTAAGATTACATGTAGATTATGAAAGTTTATAATTTCTTACACAAATTAGAGACTATTTCAAACAATTAAAATGGTATTTAGTTTAGTGAATTCTGGCAATTTACATTTTATAAACTTTTAGGTATGAATTGAGTTTACCAATTTGAAACCTCCATGAAACTTCTCACATTTGCTCACTACTGCACATTAATTCTTGTTAGCGAGCTGAGTGCTTTGTATGCATTATCTAATTTACTCCTGTAAACAGCTCTATGAAGTCATGTTATTTAACGTATTTAATAGTTGAGGAAACCAAGGTTTAATATTTTGAATGCCTACTCCAGTGTCAAAACTGGTATTTGGGGAAGCGGGTGTGGCTCAATGGATAGAGCTCCCGTTTACCATATGGGAGGCCACAGGTTTGCTTCCCGGGGCCTCCTTGTGAGGGCAGGCCAGCCCGCGCAGCACGGTGGGCTGATGCAGCAAGACTTCACAGCAGGAAGCGGGTGTGGCTCAATCGATAGAGCCCCCGTTTACCATGCGGGAGACCCCGGGTTCGCTTCCCGGGGCCTCCTTGTGAGAGCAGGCCTGCCTGCGCTGCGTGGTG
>JAQZBX010112575.1:0-10182 GCA_029593785.1 Cabassous unicinctus | reverse complement strand
CTGCTGGTGAGAAGCTCTGCTCCTCAAACATTCAGGATGCCTTCCAAGCCATTGTTCTGCCACCCACAAGGGCATTTGTCACCTGTGTGTTTGGATCTGCTGTCTCAAGATCTAGCTAGCAAGGCAGTGAAAGAGAGCGTGGAGGAAGCATGCCAGGTCCACAGTCTTCACATCATACTCATCACCTCCATTATATTCTGTTGTTGGAAACTTAGTCAGGTGTCCGTGCCTAACTGCAAGGAAGGCTGGGAAATGTCATTCTCCATGTTCCCAGGGGAAGAAGGGATGGTTGTATTATGATGATTAGCAACCTTCACCACAGAGACATGGCAGATCAATCCAAGAGGCCCAAAAGACTACCAAGAGTGCCAGGAAGAGAAAACTGAGAAAATGGAAGTGGGAGAATCATCAGAGAAATAACTTATAAGGCTCTCTCACACAACTGAAAAAACATGCACCTTCTGACTGAAAAGTCTATCTAGTACCTGCCCGATGAAAGAAGACTCAAGGTACATCAGAACCCCGATAAGGTCGCTGATAACTAATCTCTGAATTCAAAGAACATAGATGATGAGGTTAACAAAATTGAGAGAAAAAATCCAAACCCAAGAAAGGATTAATTGAGTGACTACCTCCACATTTGCCTCTGATCTTCCTGGGGCTGGCCCCAAAAGGGAAAATCTTTGTAAGTTCTCATAGTTAAAAAAAGAGGAAACTCAATAGTTCTTCAGAAGAGTCAAATGTTTTCCTGGCACTCGATTCTAAACTTAATTTTCATGCCAGCACATACCTCATGGCTGGTGAAGTAGTTGATGCAGTGGCTGATGGGCAATGGTCAGGGCCTGGGAGTTGGGCAGACGAGCTTGAGGGCAGCTCCACAACTCACTAAGCGTGTGCCTTTTGGTACACTTCTGAGTCTCAGTTTTCCATGTCTTTTAAATGGGAATAAAAAGATCTACCTCACAACACTGTTTAACTTACTCATTTATTCCACAAATATTTATCAAACACCACGTATGTGTCAGGCATAGGAATATGGGATTGAGCCAAATAAAATCCCGTCCCCTGTCTTCTGGACGTGGCCTACTAAGGTGAAACAGGCTGTAAACAGACACATAATATTAGGGACTATGGAGAAACATAAAGCAGAAAAGGAGGAGAAGAATATGCTAATTTCTACAGGAAGACCTCTCTGAGAAGGTGACATTTGAGCAGAGACCCAAGGGAAGTGAGAGAGCCAGTCGTGTGGTATTTGAGGGAAGGAAATTCCAGACGTCGACAAAGCACATTCAAAGGTCCTGATAAGAATGTCTGCCTGTATTTCTGTGGAAGAGAATGCTCCAGATAAAAATTGGACTTCTTGGAGAATTTTTTTTAAAAAAAGGCCCTAGAACAGGATCATGCATGGGGTGGTCCAGGAACCCCAAGGAGACCGGGGTGGCTGGAGCAGAATGAGTGAGACAGAGGGGAGGAGGGGAGGACAGATAGGAAACACAGGCTGAATCCTGCAAGGCTTTAGGTCTTCAAAAAGGCTTTTCCTCTAAGTAAAACAGGGAGCTGTTGGAGGGCTGGGAGCCAGGAAATGGCATGACCTGGATTTTTAACGGATGCTTTGGCTACTACATCAATCTGCATTCAGACATTTGGTGTATGTGCTATGTGGACTGTGGAGGCTACAGCCCACAGCCCAGGGGAGAGATGGGGGCCTGGACCGTGGTGACTGGAAACGTGGTGAGAAGTGGTCAGATCTGAATATCTTTCGAAGGCAGAGCCAACAGGGTTTGTTAACACATTGGATTGGGGGCGGGGGGGGTGTGTGAGAAAGATGATTGAGGATGACAGCAAAGGTTTGGGCCTGATCAGTGTAAGAAGAGAATTGTCATTTTCTGATATGGGAAGGCTGTGGGAGGAGCAGGCTTGTGGAAGAAGATAAAGAGTTCAGTTTGGGACACGTTATATTTGAGATGCTTCTTGGGCACCCAAGTGGAGGTTTCAAGTAAACAGCTCCAGAGCTTATGGAAAAGGTCTATGTTGAAAATGTAAGTTTGATGCCTAGAGTCTGGATAAGTTCACCTCAAGAGTGAGGTAGATTAACAGAAGGAAAGGACCAGCACTGGCATGTGAGACAGGTGCTAGTCCATTTACAGAGAGGGCAATGCCATTCAGAAAGCGTGACTTGCCTGAGCTCAAACGGCTGGTAAAAGTAGAATCAGGATTCAAAATCAGGGATCTTTTTGGACTCCATTAGAGTAATCTACACAGGCTTCTGCTGACCTAATCTGATCCATGGCTAGGACAAAGCCAGAGGACTTAGCTAGTGTCATTCAGGCCCTGACAGTCTAGGTTGTTTGTCAGCTGGACTTTTGAGAAGAGCTGGTGAATCGGGAGTCCAAGGTTCTCATCTCTGATGCAGGCCTGGAGGTCTGAGAGAATTCTGGCACATTGGCCAAGGGCAGATGTGTGTGCTTTGCTAGCCAGAGGTGGTAGGAGCCATGTTGAATTTTCAAAGTTGGAGAGCCAGTGAAGACATGGTTTGGATCTGTCCCAGACCCAGAACAATTGATGGAACACTCAGCATTATACCCCAGTCTCCACTGGCTTGGGACCACCTAACAGGAACCCCGACCCAAATCTGGAAGTCAGGGGCCCCTACCCAAATCTGAAAGTCCAGCTAGGTTTTCTGGAGGAGATATGCTTGTACCTGAAAGATGAATAGTAAAGTTAGCCAGGCAGAGGGAAAAGTACTCGAGGAGGAGGAAAGAGCTTTAGCAAAGCCTGGAGACAACAAAAGCCTATGGTGTGGAAGGAGCTGGAAGGTGCTCAGTGTGGCTGGAGTGTGGGGTGCTTGAAAGAGCTGCGAGAAGTGAACACAGGCTGTAGGCCCTTGTTAGGAAAGGTGATAGCCCACCTGGCAGGCTTTCTTCTCTGTCACAGGCCCAGGGCCCCACCTGCAGTCTTGAAGGTGATGGCCCCCCAGGCAGTATCATGTGTTGGTGCCCTCCCACCTACTGTCCACACTAGAATTTGCAGAGACAAATGTCTTTGTGATGTCTCCACAGGGGTCAAGTTCAGTTGGTGCACACTGGAACAGCTGTCCCAGTTGTCCCGCTGATCCAAGCAACCCCCTTCAGTCCCATCCCCCCTGCCCCCAGTCACTCAAACCACTCCTCCAGGAAACCCTAGAAGGCCCCACATTCCAGCTACTAAAATGTTGCCTCCTCACGGATCCCAGAGCAGCTGGTGGCAGTCGTGTTACAGGAAGCCCATGGCCGTGACATTGGAGGCCAGGCTCCATCGACCACCCTTCTCCCCCATGCCTGCCTCCAGCCCACACTGCATGAATGCTCATGAACACAGAGAACAGTGTCCCCTTGATTGACCCACATCAAGAACTTCAGGGACATTTGTGGAAAACCAAAAGCACCCCCAAACCATCTCTACATGACATGGCACCACAGTTGGGGGCAGAGCACAGTGTAGTGAAGAAGCCTGATGGGGCTTTCGACCAGTATGGCAACAGGACCAGGTCTTACCTACTCATTTAACTAAAAAGCTAGGCAAAATCTAGGACAGGACAGTGGCCCCTGAAAGAGGAGAAACAAAGGTGAGCCCCAGGATTGCCCCAGTTTATTGCAAGACAAGTTTCCAGAACATGGCACAGGAAGAGGGAAACAAGAGTCCAGTAGTATTCCTAAATTGAGACAGAGTTCAGAATTCAGGGAGGCCAAGGCAGGTAGAATTTGCGGAGAAGAGTAATGGAAAAGAGAGAATTGCACAGAGAGAGAACTCAACGTCTGCAGAGGGTTGCCACGAGTACCCATCAGTATGTGTGTGTGAGGCCAGGCAAAGAACCACTTGGAAAAAGCATGCGAAACCATCCCCAGGGCTCAGGCAGGACAGGGAAGTTCATGGTCCCACCAGCCAGAGTGGAGAGGCTGCCTCACAACCCCTAACCCATGGAGCATGGGGCAGAGTGCTCAGAAGCGTATAGCCCCAGTAGTGGGGCCAAATTAATCCTAGACTAAAGGTTCTTCCGGTCCTGCCTAACAAAGTTTAAAAGCAAGCCTTGAGGGGATCAGACTGTTTGCAAGTAACATAACTACTTCCCAAAACAAAGCTAAAAAATATTCACAGGAACTTTTTAGACTGGGCTGCCGACAGGCCATCCAGACTGAGAAAGACCTGGAAACTCCAGGACCACATGAACCACGGCCACGGTTCTATCAGCAAGTACCAGAAGCATCCGGGAGGCCAGGGTAATGCTGGTGGCGTGCATCAACGCAGGATCAACTTTGACAAACCTCCCCACATTACTTAGGGAAGGTTGGCATGAGACATTTATCACTTGAAGAGGAACCAGAGCGTCTGTCCAACTGTCAACCTTGATAAATTGTGGACCCTGGTCAGTGTGCAGACATGGGTAAATGCTGCCAAAAACAAGACTGGAACTGCTCCCATCACTGATGTGGTGCGATCAGGCTACTACAAAGTTCTGGGGAAGGGAAATCTTCCAAAGCAGCCTGTGATCCTGAAGACCAAATTCTTCAGAAGAAGAGCTGAGCAGGTTAAAGGGGTGGGGGGAGCCTATGTCCTGGTGGCTTGAAGCCATATGGAGGGAGGTTCATTAAATGCTAACAAATGCTAAACAAACAAAAACACAGACTTCCAGCTGTGGTTGAGTGAAGAGGTCAGTAAATCCTCTCCCCCAAAAGCAACTATAAAGCTGAAAAAAATAGACAAAACAATGACTACAGGGCTCTGGAAACTGATCAAAGGCAGGAGCATTTATGCTTAAAAACTGCTGAATTTCAGGTAAGAACAGTGGGAGCCTGTGGTATTCTTGCCTGGGGCTGCTCCCATCCTGCTTCCCCCCTCCCCAGCTCAGTAGGGGCAGGTTGTGAGGACAGGCAGCTTCAAGGCTGAAGGGGGCTCATTTGATTTGGAGAAGTGGGTGGCTCCCTTGCCCAGAGATGTTGTCAGTGGAAGTACCCATCTTTGTGGCAGGTGAGTGGGGAGAGCCAAAGCAATGGTCGCTGAGTGAGACAAGCACAGTCCTGGTTGAAGCTGTGTGCATGTGCAGCAGAGACAAGAAAGCCCAAGCTACCCACACACTCTTGGTTGACCCTAAGACTACATGCACAGAGAAGCCCTGAAGGTCCCAGTGAAAAGGAAAAGTTGGAAGAGATTTAAAAAGAGCCTGAACTTTGTGCTTTCCCACCTACACACAGATCCACTGGCAGAGGACAGGATTCTCACTGGCTGAAGGTGATAGAGCATAACCTCTATTGAATAATTGGCTGACCGTTAAATTACACAGACACGGGGTGGTTACTAGGAAGCCAAGCTTAAAGGGTTAAATGAAGAAACAAATGAAAAAACAATGATGACAACAACAAACTTTGAGGGCATCAGAATCCAGTCCTATACTCGGGGAAAAAAAGTAGTCAGTAGAAACTGTCTCTACGTGTCCAGATATTGCATTTAGCAAAGATTTTGAAGCAGCTAGAATAAATATATTCAAAGAATGAAAATAAACAATGTTTAAAGATTCAAGTGAAATTGTGGCAACAATGAATCAACAATCTTGATAAAGAGCTAGAAATTATTATTTCTCCAAGAAATTCTGGATTTGAAAATGAAAAAGTTACTGAAATGGAAAATTTTCAATAGACAGGCTCAGTAGCAGATTTGAGATGGTGGTAGGAAGAATCAGTGAACTTGATGGTAGATCAATAGAAATTATCCAATCTGAAGAACAGAGAGGGAAAAAGGCAAAGAAAAATGGGCAGAGACTCAGAGATTTGTGGGGCAACATCAAGTGTACCAACACAAGTATAATGGGAGACCCAGTAGGAGAGGAAAGAGAGAAAAGGGCAGAAAAAATTTATTTGAAGAAATAATGATCCAAAACTTCTCATTTGATGAAAAACATTAATGTACACATCCAGGAAGCTTAAAGAACAGCAAGAAGGCTAAATACAAAGAGAGACACACCCAGATACATCAAAGTCAAATAGGTGAAAGACAAAGAGAAAATCATAAAATCGATGATAAAAGACTCTTGTACAGGGAAGCATCAATATGACATACAGCTGACGTCTCATCTGAAACAATGGAGGCCAGAAGGCAGTAGAATGACCTATTCAAAGTGAACAAACAATTCAAAAATGAATTAAAAAAGCACTCCATGAGTAACTTTGTGCCAATAAATTCAACTTAGATGAAATGGACAAATTCCTTGAGGGAAAAAAAATACCAATGCTCACTAAAAAGAAATAGATAACTGAACAATCTTATATATAATTAATAAAATTGAATTTGTAGTTAAAAACCTTCCTACAAAGAAAACTCCAGGTATAGATGGCTTCACTGGTAAATTCTACCAAACATTTAAGAAAAAAAATCAATTTTACATATATTCAACACTATCTCAATGAAATCCCAACAGCTTGTCAACAGAAATTAACAAGCTAATTATAAAATGTATGCGGAAGTTCCAAGGACATAGACTAGCCAAAACAATTTTTTAAAAGATGAAAAAAGTTGAGGATTACCTGATGTCAAGACTCACTATATCAAATACTATGGCAGGGCTGACAGCTCAGGAGTTTGGCATCCTGCCAGTAGGCCCTACTTTGGAATTTATGCTCCCCAGGGTGACAGACTTGGACTCGGTAATGTTTTCCCTACACATGGCTCTTCTGCCCCTTCTATTTGAACCTATAGTTGGTGCTGGAGTTGGTAGGTTTATGTCCAAGAGACTTAAATCTTTGGGCTTTCCATATGCCAGTCAGGCCCTGAATCTCAACACAGTTGCAACACCTACTCTCCAGTTCATTGGACTCACCCAGGACAACTAACATGGAAGTGGTGATGACCACCCCAAGGAACAGAGAGAGCCTACAACTGCAAGCAAGATAGTCCCGTCCATCTGCCCCATGGGATCTAAGACCCCTTTCAATTAGAGGTGGAGTGGGTATCACCATCCCAGAACCCTCAGATTGGGGAATGAACGATGGACTAGAGTAGACTTACTGTTATTCTACTATAGACTTATTGTTATTCTAGCAATGGAAGAACTTTTATCATTCATGTGGAGGCAGTGGCCTCTGGAGGTTCTGTGGGGAGGGAGAGGGAAAAATAGGTGTAATAGGGGGGCATTTTCGGGACATTGGAATTGTCCTGAACGACGTTGCAATGACAGATACGGGCCATTATCTATCTTGTCATAACTTACAAAATTGTGCAGGAGTTTGAACTATAATGTAAACTATAATCCACACTTAGTGGCAATGCTCCAAATATGTGTTCATCAATTCTAACAAATGTACCACACTAATGAAAGATGTTCTTAATGTGGGAAAGTGTGGGAGGGGTAGGGAGGGGGTCATATGGGAATCCCCTACATTTTTTATGTAACGTTTGTTATGTAAGTATCTTTTTTTAAAAAATTTAAGTATATTAAAAAAAAAACTTGCTATAAAACTACCGTAATGAAGACAGTGTGGTATTGGTGTGGAAATGGACATATAAGTCAATAGAACAGAATAAATAATCCAGAAATAGACGGACATATATGCAGTAAATCAAATTTCAACAGTCACCAAAACAATTCAATGGGGAAAGGATAATCTTTTCAACAAATGGTGCTAGAACAACTGGACAGCCATATCATGGCGGGGGCGGGGATATGAACCTCGTACCATACACAAAAATTAACTGAAATGTATTATAGACCCAAATGTTGAAGTTACAACTATAAAACTTCTGAAAGAAAATGTAGAAAACTTTAGTGACCTTGGGTTTGGCAAAGATTTCTTAAAAGGGACACAAAGAAACACAAACTATAAAAGAAAAAAAATCAACAAATTGAACTTCATCAAGATTTAAAACTTTTTACTTTTTAAAAGACACTGGTTAAAAAAAAAAAGACACTGGTAGACAAAAGAAAAAAAAATTAAAACCAAAAAAAAAGACACTGTTAAGAAAATGAAAAGACCAGCCACTGAGAGAAAACATTTGCAAAACATACATCTGACAAAGGGTCTGTAATTAGAATATGTAAAGCAATAAAGAGGAACTAAGTACTGGTATATGCTACATGGATGAGCCTTAACATTTGTCTAAGTGAAAAAAGTCTGACACAAAAGACCACATACCATATGGTTCCGTTTCTATGAAATGTCCAGAACAGACAGCTTTGTAGTTGTCAGGGGCTAGAAGATGAGGGTAGGGAGTGATGGGAAATTACTGCTACTGGGTAAAGGTTTATTTTCAGGGGGATGAACATGTTCTCAAATTAGACTGTGGTGATGGCTGAACAACCCTGTGAACTTCCTACAGGCCAATGAATTGTACACTCTAAAACAGTAATGTTGTTGCTTCCTTAGTTGTAACGAATGTACCATGTAATGGAGGATGCTAACAGCAGGGAAACTGGGTGGAGGGACTGCTACTTTTGCAACTTTTCTGAAAATCTCCAAAACTATTCTAAAATATAAAAAGCTTAAAAACAAATTATAGAGGGAAGCGGATGTGGCTCAATCGATAGGGCTCCCGTTTACCATATGGGGGGCCCCGGGTTCGTTTCCCGGGGCCTCCTGGTGAGAGCAGGCCAGCCCGGGCGGCTCAGTGAGCTGACGCAGCAGGACGGCCCAGCAGGGGGAGACAAGCAGACACAGAAAAACACACAGCAAATGGACACAGCAAGCACAAGCAGCTGGGGGGAACAAATAAATAAAATCTTTAAAAAAAAAAAATTATAGAGAGTAACTACCTGCTTATGCTCGTGAGAGGGGAAGAGGCACTCAGGTAGACAGAGTATGAGTTCCTATTGCTGCTATAACAAACGCCCACAAACCTAGTGGTTTAAAACACCACCAAATTCATTACCTTACAGTCCTAGAGGTCGCAAGTCTGTAAAGATTTTCACTAGGCTAAAACTGCCGGCAGGACTGCATTTCTTTGTGGAGGCTCTTAGGGAGGATCCGTTTTCCTTTTTTGGCTTCGACATGCTATCCACATTCCTTGGCTTGTGGCCCCCTCCTCCATCATCTTCAGATTGCTCTCACTCTGACCCTCCTGCCTCCCTCTTGCCCTTATAAGGACCCTTGAGCTTACTCTGAGCCCACCTGGATAACTCGGGGTCATCTCTCCAGCCCCAGATGCTGAACCTAACTGCATCTACCAAGTCCCTTCCATTGTGTAAGACAATATTCACAGGTTCCAGGTTTTAGGATGTGGACTTTGGGGGGTAGGGATATCATCCTGCCTACAACAGAAGTCCTCAGTGAGGGGAGACTCCTCAGTGGAGTCTGAGGTACCTGCAGGACACCCAAGGGAGACCGCACCCTTGGCTTTCATCCATTCACCAAGCATTCGCTAAGCACCTCCATGTGACAGTCACTGGGGGATTAACAGTGAACACGGTGTTCACTATTCAGACTTTTTTTCTTTAAGATTTATTTCTCCACCCCCCCACCCCCATTGTTTTGTGCTCGCTGTCTGCTCTGTGTGTTCTTCTGTGTCTGCTTATCTTCTCTTTAGGCGGCACTGGGAACCAATCCTGGGACCTTCTGGAGTGGAGAGAGGCTGCTCAATCTCTTGCGCCACCTCAGCTCCCTGGTCTGCTGCGTCTTTTTGTCTCTCTTCTGTGTCTCTTTTTGTTGCATTATCTTGCTGCACCAGCTCTCCACACAGGCCAGCTTGCTTTTCACCAGGAGGCCCCGGGAATCAAACTCTGGACCTCCTATATAGTAGACAGGAGCCCAAATGCTTGAGCCACATCTGCTTCCCCAAAGACTTTCTTTTAACATTTGAACATCTCTGAATCAGGATGCAACTTTCAATCGATGACATCTTACAACAGTAATTGACAGAGGCTTTTGTTTCTTTTTTAATGACACCTAAAGTCACGTGCATCTTGCAAATGGCATCCTGGAGTCAATGAAATTCAGGTCTGGGCTGGCACTAGAATGGGCCTAACTACTGTAGGAGTTGGAGGCCTCACTAGAGAATTACTAGAATTACTAATGAGGCCTCCTACTCCTGTCCCACCCCCACCCCACCCAGCTCCTTCCACCCTGGGGCTCAGGTGCCCTGTAAGGGACTCCTAGTCTCCACCATCACCCTGGCCAGGCACGTGCTCAGCTCTGCTACCACAGCAGAGTCCAGGAACCAGCC
>JAQZBX010112574.1:0-10182 GCA_029593785.1 Cabassous unicinctus | reverse complement strand
TTCCTATATTTTTGTATATCTAAAACTGCTGTTAGGAATGAATTGGATCCTTGCAGGATTGGCTGTGCACAGGCCCTAGTCTGAGTTGTCAAGGGAAGAATGTCTGATTCAGGGGTTCACAACTGATATACCTCATCAGCTCCCCTAACAGGCTCAGGTCAATAGGATGAGGGCCTTGTCCCCAGCTGAATTGTTTGGAACCCATCCCTGTGGCCTCAGGACTCTGGCCTGCCCCTGTCCCTGCCTCAAGTCCTGATCCTTCCACGACCTAAAAACTGTGCCTTCAGGGTCCCTGTCTACCTCTGGCTGGGGAAATTGTTCCCTGAGGGTCATTCTTGTTTCTTGTCTCCTCCTTGCTCCCCACTGTCATCAGTATCTAACCAGAGCAGAAAGAATCCAATTAAAGGTCAGCAACAAAGGAGGCACAAAGGGGGAGGAATGAGGTTTTAATCCACAAGTTTCTATTTCCCTTTTAATCAGAGTAAGAATATTGTTTAACTTTTCATGAAAATGCTAATATCTTATATTTAGATAGGAAAAAATTTGGGACACATCACTTATATTAGAAGGGAATATCTATATCATGAATTACCATATGTTTTTATCTTGACTATTGGACTATCTTTCCTCATTTCCCTTTCCATGTTCTCAAAAGACAGCTTTGGTTTAGCACTGACCAGTTTTACTGTAGAAAACCTGGGCCCTGTAATGGCTTTGCTCCTGTATTTTACTATTTCAGTTTGAAATGCTGAAGTGCCCTGAGACTCTCTAAGCTCCTGGGCTCTTCTTCACCTGGCCCCATCTGTGCATCTAGAACAGGTCACAGTCTTTAAAATAAGGAGCTTGGGCTGTACAAGCTGGTGGTTGCTGACTCAGCTCCCTGTGAATCTGGGGAAGGAGGCTTTGTGGTGGATATGTGGATGTGGATTCAGAGTGTATCCTGGGTTTTAGCAGTGAATACCAGTTTTCAGGAAACAAAGGAGGGCTTGGTCACTTGTGCTTGTACACGGATGTTTCTGTGCATTATGGAGAAGGGTGTTTGTCCGGGGTGGTTTCTGAATGGTCCTGGTGGTGATCCTTGGTTGTGAGTACTCCCACAGGGAGGAACACCTACTCCTACCTGCTTCACCATTAGCAACCCAATTCTGCCAGGAAACAGCTTGGGCTTCACTCAGCAGCCTGTGCACTCCTTGCTTCTTGTAAGGATAGGAGACAATGAGAGTGAGGGGAGTGAACACACCCCTTCCCTGTGATGACTGGGACTGGGATGTGCAATCAGGGGAGGGCTGAGGAATACTTTCATTGGGGTTGATGGGTGGGCAGTTACTTGGTCCCAAGGATAGCTCAAGAAACATGTTCTTCTCTGAACTTGGTCCTGATCTGCCCATTGAGTCCTGGATCAAGGATGAGAAGTCACACAAGTGTGCAAGTTTGGAAGCTTCAAAGGCTGTGGATTCAGTGGCACAAGGCCCTGGGAAGTGCTGATGCTATGTCTGTGCCTTTCTTCACTACGTCCCCAGCTCTGGCATAGCCTGACACTCACTAAAAGAATGAGATTCCAATTTAGCCCAGGAGAACACAGATGGGGTTGAAGCCTGGAGTCAGCTTCCTGCCAGTGGCCAGATCCAGCTCCTCTAATAGCTGCCCAGGATGCCCATGATCCAACCCCCCACAAACACACTCTGGAGAGCAGCTTGGAGAGCATAAGGTAGAGTTTGGTCATCATGCTTTTTATTGAAGGGCCTGCTGCCATGTTAATGCACAGCTGAACACTGATAGTGCCCTCTGCCTGCTCCAAGGCTGGTGGCTGCATAATCCCCTCCAATACTCAAATCACTCTGTTACTCTAGACCACTTTCCAGGCTGTGCCCCAATCTGCTGGCCCCTTAGGTCACCTGAATTCCCCATCTGAGACCATCCTTTGCCCACCTCACCTCCTCTATAGGTGAGAATTCTGTCCTATCTTTGAGGCAGTCTTTTCTGTTAAGACTCATCTGATTACCAGGTGAACAGTTTTTATCTGACAATCTATAATTGCAATAAGGTATTTTAACATGACCTCCTAGTAAGTGAAAAATTGATGTCTTCTGTGGATCTCAAGATTGTTACCTAGCAAAGCCTGGTAAAGACCTGTACATTTAGATGGTTAATAAATGTACCATATTCTTCTTTTTACTTTGCATTAGCACAAATTGCACATATTGTAGCCAATCTTTATGCAGATATCTATATAATTAATCTATATATTTCTTAAATGTGAAACACATTTTTAGACTTCCTGTTAGTGTTGGCCTAATTTCAAGAATGGCCAATGAGCTGTAGAATGTCCAATGAGCTGTAGAATAGGAGTTGCTCCTCCACCAAGGGTCTGGGCAGAGCCTTAGAGGGCAGAAGTGGGTGCATGAGTGGATCATTCAGGAACCCTACACCACTCCAGATGCAAGAAGTTCCCACACTCTGTCTTCCCATTTGCCCAGGAAGGCAAGGTAGACTCTGGAATAGATGCTAAGTTGTCAGCCATTGGTTTGATAACTTTGATAAAATGTAGTTTATTAGGCTCACATATTGAGTTGGGGAGCAGAGATCACTGGAGTTTAAGCATGGCTATTCCTGTAATGACCATGGCAGACTCATGTACCCTGACAAATATCAACTAAGATACATGGACCTGTCCAAGAAGAAAAGCCAAAATTTGCTGTTTGTTTTTGAAATGCTTATAGACATCAGGTCATGATAGATATGGATGGCTTGATCCTAATGCAATTGACACACTCAATAAGAAGAGCATAGAGTAAGTGCATCATACAGAGAGACTTGGGAAGAATATCAAGTGTGCTCCCACCCTGTCTTCTGCTGGAGGAAAAAGGTTTCTTTCATTATGGTCAGAAAATTTTAAAACATTAGTGGCACCTGCATCTGAGGAAATCTGTGCAGAACCCTGCATTCCCATTTGAGATCTTGGGAAATCAGTCAGGATTATTGAAAGTGAGAATAAGATGGAACTTATGATCTCTGAACCTACCCCACCTAACTCCCACATCATCTGGTCCACAACTGTGACTAGCCCCAGCCTGACTGCCTTTGCCCAAGCACTGTCCATGCTCCAAGCTTCTGCAGAACCTGTAGGATGTACAAACCATGGGCAGCACAGCCATAAATACTTCTCCTTTCCCTAAAATTATTTTTCTCTTAAAATTAATATTCACACCCTAAATACAGAAATTTTCAATGGTAATAATTGAGGCTTTAATGAACTAATTATTCAATGATTTATTTTGCCTTCAGACTCAATTTATTAGGTTTGATTTTGGCTATACTATTTTTCTAAAATGATTCTCTTTAACAATACCAAAAGAAATAAGGTCCACAATCAACACAAAATACGGTGTCATTTCAAAGAATTTTGAAGAAACTGAAGGTCACTTTTAAATCCTGGAACCACTGTAGCTGTGCCCAGGGAGACACCCCTTTTGATTCAACTTAAAAGAAATAAGCCACATTCCCAGATTCTCACCCAAGCATGGCCAGCAAGTTTCCCTCATCCACATTTTTCTTGATCATATTTGAAACAACTAAAACTCCCTCACTAGGGAAATTTATATCCAAAATGCCTATATTTAAAAAGAAGAAAAAGCTAAAATCAAAGAGTTAACTGCACATCTGGAGAAATTAGAAAAACAACAGCAGACTAATCACAAAGCAAGTAAAAAGAAGGAAATAACAAAGATTAGAGAGGAGCTAAATGAAACTGAAAATAAGAAAACACTAGAAAAAATTAGCAAAACCAAAACCTAGTTCTTTGAGAAGATTAATATAAATGACAAACTCTTAGCTAGACTAACAAAGAAAAAAAGAGAGAAGATGTAAATACATAAAATAAGAAATGAGGAAGGGGATGTCACCATTGACATGAAAGAAATAAAGGGCATCATAAGAGGATACTTTGAAAAATTTTATGCCAACAAGATGATAACTTAGATGAAATGGATGAATTTCTAGAAACACATAAACGGCCTACACTGAAGAAAGAAGGAATTGAACTCAAGAAGTAACAAGATTGAATCAGCCATCAAAAACCTCCCAAAGTATAAAGAACCCAGGACCAGATGGCTTCACAGGTGAATCCTACCAATCATTCCAGAAAGAACTAACACCTATCCTGCTTAAACTTTTCCAAAAAAGAAGTAGAAGGAACATTGTTTAACTCATTCTATGATGCCAATATCACCCTAATACCAAAGCCACACAAAGATGCAACAAGAAAAGAAAGTTATAGACCTATCTCTCTAATGAACCCAGATCCTAAAATCCTTAACAAAATACTTGCTAATTGTGTTCAACAACACATCAAACAAATTAAACCTCATGACTAAGTGGTTTACATCCCTGGTATGCAAGGATGTTTTAAGATAAGAAAATCAATCAATGTAATATACCACATTATCAGATAAAAAAAATCAAATGATCATCTCTATTGATGCAGAAAAAGCTTTTGAGAAAATACAGCACACTTTCCTGTAAAAAATACTTCAAAAGATAAGAATAGAAGGAAATTTCCTGAACAAGATAAAAGGTATATATGAAAAACTGAAAACTACTATCATATTCAATGATGAAATGTTAAAAGCTTACCCTTTAAGATCTGGAACAAGACCAGGATGACAATTGCCACCATTCTTATTTAACTTAACATTAGAAGTACTTTTTCAAGCACATAGGTAATAAAAAGATATAAAATGCATCTAAGTTTGAAAGGAAGAAGTAGAAATTTCATTATTTGCAGATGGCATGATCCTACACACAGAAAGCCCTAAGAAATTTACAACAAAGCTTCTAGAGTTGATAAATGAGTTCAATAGAGTGGCAAGATATAAGTTCAATGCACAAAAATCAGTAGCATTTCTGTACACCAATAATGAACAATCTGAGGAGGAAATCAAGAAAAAATACCATTTGCTATAGCAACTAAAAGAATAAAATACCTAGGAATAAACTTAACTAAAGATGTAAAAGACTTGTATGCAGAAAACTACCCAGCATTGTTAAAGGATATTAAAGAAGAACTAAATAAATGGAAGAATATTCCCTGTTTATAGATAGAAGACTAAATATCTTTAAGATGTCTATCCTACCCAAACTGATTTACAGATTTTATTGCAATCCAAATAAAAATTACCAAAGCATATTTTACTAAATAGGAAAAGCTAACTAGAAAATTTATTTGGAAGGGCAAGTGGTCCAAAACAGCAAAAGACATATTGAAAAAGAAAAATGAAACTGGAAGAATCACACTACCTGGCTTTAAAATGTACTATAAAGCTACAGTGGTAAAAACTGCATGATATTGGCACAAGAATTGACATACTGACCAATGGAACTGAATTGAGAGTTCTGATATATATACTCACATATACAGTCAAGAGATATTTGACAAGGTCACCCATCCCACTCAACTGAGAGAGAATGGCCTCTTCAACAAATGGTGCTTGGAGAACTGGATATCCATATTCCACAAGAATGAGAGAGGGTCACCATCTCATACCATATACAAAAATTAACTCAAGACAGATAAAAGACCTAAATATAAGAGCCAAGACCATAAGTCTCCTAGAAGATAATGTAGGGACACATCTGTGAGATCTTGTAGTAGGAAAGTTTCATAAACGTTACCCCCAAAGCTTGAACAATGAAAGAAAAAGTAGATAAATGAGATCTCCTCAAAATTATAAACTTTTGCCCATCAAAGGCATTTGTCAAGAAAGTGAAAAGGTAGTCTACTCAATTGGAGGAAATATTTGGTAACCATTTATCTGATAAGGATGTAATATCTAGCAAACATAAAAAAATTCTACATCTCAAAAAATAAAAAGAAATACAACCCATTTAAAAATGGGAAAGAGGTTTGAATATATACTCAACATCACTAGCTACTAGGGAAATACAAATCAAAAGTACAATGAGATATCCTCTTACACCTATTAGACTGGAGGTTACTAAAAAAAAGGAATACAAGTGTTGGAGAAGAGGTGGAGTAAAGGGAACACTTATCTACTGCTGGTGGGAATGTATAATGGTGAAGCCATTGTGGAGGACAATTTGATAGTTTCTCAGGAAGCTAATTATAGGACTGCCATATGATCCAGCAGTCCCAGTGCTAAATATATACCCAGAAGAATTGAAAATAGGGACATGAATAGATATATGAACAGCAATATCCACAGTGACATTATTCACTATTGCCAAAATGTGGAAGTAAACCAGATATACTTCAACAGATGAATGGATAAGCAAACTGTGGTATATACATACAATGGATTATTCCTCAGCTGTAAGAAGGAATGCAATATTAACACATGGGATAACATGGATGAAACTTGAACTCTTTATGTTTGGTGAAGCAAGCCAGGCATTGAAGGACAAATATTACATGACCTCACTGATATGAATTAAACAAATTGAGCAGACTCACAGAGCTAGAGTTTTAAAGACAGGTTTATGCTTGAGTTAAGTCATCATATCAATCTATCTACATATATATATAGCAAAGCATTAGCAAAGCATTTTATCTAGCAGAACAGTGGTTAAAATTACAATTTTGGTAATGTTCTTATGGCAAATATGTCAGGGGAGGGTTACAGGTGTTGGGTGGGGGATATACAGGATAGGGTGAACCTGGTGCAAGCTTTTATGGAATATGCAAGTGCTATTCTTGTCATAGTGTGTTATATCAGTTGGTGGAAACCCACACAATAAAGGAAATATTAAAATTCCATCCATGGGAGTCCTGCTATATTCTCAATTAGAGGGACAAGTATCCATCAAGAACTTAAGCAGTGCCTAATAAAAGTAATCAGACAAATATGTCAAGCCCTCAATGTTGTTGCAAGTAACTATGAATCTAAATCTTCAAAAATTGAAAATTTATGGTTTCCATAGTTTCCTAGGGAAGGGGAAGGGAAGAAAAAAATAGATGGAACATAAAATCCAAAATATAAACCATAAAGTAAACCATTGACCATGGTTAGTAGCAATGCTTCAATTGTAACAAATGCACCATCTGCATGTAAAATGTTATTAATAAGGGAGAGTGGGATAGTGGGAAGGCATTGGGTATATGAGAACCCCCTTTTCCCCTTATGTGAATTTTCTGTAACCTAAAGCTTCTTTGAAGATAAAATGAAAAAATAAGACAATGTTGGAATGTATAGAAGGAAATGTCTCTGTACATACAATACAACTTATCTAACAATGATAAAAGACACAAGTCTAAAAATTTATTTAAATTTTTTTTTTATTTTTTGTATTTTGATATTTTAAAAACTATTATTATTTCTTTTTCTTATTAATTTTATTTGTGGTTATTTGTTAACTTCATTTTTGGAGAGGTTTTGCATCACAGAAGGATCACAACTGTGGCAAGGTAGGATCATTGGTGCAGGGTGTCAATGATGGAGAATGCATGGAGAGGGGTTCACCTGGGGCATGACTCTAAGGCATATGAATATGCTCAAGTGTTCATGGGTTATTGTCTCCGTGGGTAGGGACCCACACAGTACCTGAAAGATACTGAATTCCCTTTCTGAGGAGTTCTGCTACATTTGGTAATAGGATTATCTGAGTACAAGGGCACTGCCCAGTGAAGAAACACAGACCATTATTCTAGGCCCTTGATATTGATGATTGTACTTATAAACCTTTTCTTGTAAAATTGAAACTTAACCTTGTATTATATATTGCCTAAGAGTTACCTCTTGAAAACCTCCTTATTGCTCAAATATGGCCTCTCTTTAAGCCAAACCTAGCATATTAATGCACTACATTTCCCCTAGCTTGGGACACGATTCCCAGGGAAAAGCCTCCTTGGCACTGAGGGATTGTTACTAAGCACCAACTAGCAATGCATCTGCAAAAAGACCTCAGCCACAAGGGGGAAATGGTAAGTATAAATGAGTTTTTATGGCTAAAAGATTTGTCATTTAGGAGGTCATTCCAGATCTTACACTTATGCACATCCCAGCAGGATCTCATTGACTGCCACAGTCATCAGTGCCTCAAATAGTGGGGCTTCTGAGGGCTCTAGAGACATCCAGACACTATAAGCAAGGTAGACAAGCTCAGGAATTTGGCACCCTGTCAGTGGGCCTTACTTTGGAATTTACGTTCCCCCAATGTAAGAGAGTTATACTCATTCATAGATTCACTACACATAGATCATCTGCCCCATTTTATTTTAACCTATAATTAGCACTATATTTGTTAAATATATGTCCCAGAGACTTAAATCTTTGGTCCATCCATGGGCCAGCTGAGACTTGAATCTCAGCAGAGTTGCAACACCTGCTCTCCAGTACATTGGATTCACCCTGGACAACTAACAAGGAGATGATTTTGGACAATGCCCATTCTAAGCAACAGAGAGTGTCTACAACTGCAAGTAACATAGTTCCATCCATCTGCCTCATGGGATCTAGGGTCCCTCTCAATTAGAAACAGAGTGACATCATCACCATGAAATCCTCAATATTGGGGAATGAACAGTTAACTACAGTAGATTTATTATTCTATTACAGACTTATTATTATTCTGGCAATAGAAGAAATTTTTATCATTAATATAAAGGCAGTAGCCACAAGAGGTACTGATGAGAGAGAGAGGTTATAATAAGTAATATGGGGACATTTTCAGGACATTGGAGTTGTACTGCATGACATTGAAGTGATTCATTCAGGCCAATATATATTTTGTCATAATCTATAGAATTGTGCAGGACAGAGTGTTATCTATAATGTAAACTAAAGTCCACAGTTAATAACAATGCTTCAATATGCGTTCATCAATTGTAACAAATGTATCACGCTAATGAAGGATATTGCTAAAGTGGGAAATTGTGGGGGGTGGGGCATATGGGAATCAACTACAATTTTTATGTAACATATCATTTAAAGCTTCTTTTTAAAAAATCTTGAGAACTTTCTTAACCCCTTAGTAGTTAACCTTCTATTACTAATTAATAATTCTTCATATTAAACTTTCTCTGTTCAAAAAAAAAAAAGGGAAACTTTCTCAATACGGTAAAGTAAGTGTATGAAGAACCCACACATAGCATTGTACTCACCAGTGAAAGCCTGAGAGCTTTCTCACTGATGTTGGGAACAGAGCAACGATGCTCACTGTTACCATGGATATTCAATATTGTGCTAGAAAGTCTAGCTAAAGCAATTAGACAAGAAAAAGAAATAAAAGACACCCAAATAGAAAAGGAAGAAGTAAAACATCACTGTTAATTGAAAATATGATTCTATAATGAGAAAATCCTGAAAAGTCCACAAAATGTTAATAGAACTAATATATGATTTCAGCAAAGTGGTGGGATACAAGATTAATACTGAAAAATCAGGTGCATTTATATACACTACTAATGAACAATTTGAGGAGGAAGTCTGAAAAACTCCATTTATAATTGTGACTAAAAGAATCAAATATTTAGGAATAAACTTAACTGAGGACCTAAAGGGCACATATTCATAATGCTACAAAACATTGCTAAAAGAAACCAAAGAGACTGGGGGAGGGCTGGGCAAGATGGCATCAATTTAGGAGAGCACTCACTAACTCATTTTCACAGGATGGCTGGTTTGGGACAGGATCCTGCCTGAAGGGGTCTGTTCTGGAGGCACATGGAGTGAGAACCTTGGGGACATTGATCTGGAGGGAGTTGGACAATGAGGTGGGTTGCTTAGGAAAGATTTGTGAGTTTCTCCCCTGCCTGTGGTAGTTGACACAGATGGTTGAGCCCCACCCTCAGGGAAAAATGCTGGTTTGAGCCGCAAATCCCGGCGGCAACCCAGTGAGAGGGAGTGTTCTCCGAGAGTGAGAGAGTACTGGTGGAGTGTTGAGAGGGGTTTCCTTTCTGTGGATTTGGCTGCCTGGAATGCCTTGCAGCTTTGGGAAACAAATAAGCTGGCTTCACGTGGCACAAGGCTGAGGGGAGTGGTGAATCTGCTGAGGTGAATCTGTTGATTTACCTAGCTGCCCAGGTATAACCCTGACTCCTGCCGGCAACCCAGTGAGAGGGAGCATTCTTCAAGAGTGGGAGGGTTCTGGCAGAAGGTGGATAGGGGTTTCCTTTCTGTGGGTTTGGGTGCCTGGACCCCATCATAGTTTTGGGGAGCAAATAAGCCA
>JAQZBX010112573.1:0-10233 GCA_029593785.1 Cabassous unicinctus | reverse complement strand
TTTTGAATCTAATAATTCTGATTTGGGAGCACTTACCCTTAACGAATACACTATACAGTATTAGAACTATATAAAGCTGTTTTCTTTCAGGAACAGATCTAGGATGGAAAATGAGTTAGAAGAAAAGAAATTATTTCTATCTGGAGCTTGGGAAGGTGTATTGTGTTTGACATGTGAGAAACTCCAGAATGCCATTGGTTACAAAATTATCAGAGTAGATGGTTGGAATTGTCTTCACTAAATATAATCTTACATAAGAATAAACTATATAGGCTTTCAATGTTAATTTGGGTTTCTGCATGACCCAGATAGTCTGCTGCTAAATATCTAAATTATTTGAAGATCAATAAGGCAGAACAGATAGAAAAAAGAAATTCTTAAAACAAAGCAGAAAAAAACCATGGAAAAATCTTGAGAATAGTAAACTTTTGTTCATATCTGGGTGTTGCTCATATATGTGTTGCCAGATAAAAAAGACAAGATTTATGCATTTTATAGATTTTAGGGTAGAAGAAACATATTCAACAAGCTCGGTGGTAGGAATCAAGAATATCTTTTTCTTTATTTCCTTTCTTTCCCTTGATACTGAACCATAGTTTCTTTATTGTAGTCTTCATCTCTGTATTTCTTAGTGTGTATATCAGAGGGTTGAGCATAGGGGCAAAGATAGTATAAAAAAGAGCAAAAACTTTGTCTTCTGGTAAAGTCATAGCTGGTCTAATTTAAATGAATAGTAAAGGAGCAAAAAAAAAAAAGAACCACCACAATGGTATGGGAACTGCACATGGAAATAGCTCTGTGGTGATTCTCCATAAAGCTGGACCTGACAACATATAAGATAATAGCATAAGATATAAACAAGAAGAAAAAGGTTTCCAGGCTCATCTTACCCAAATCAGCAATGACCAAGAGACCAATTCTGCTTATGTCAGCACAGGCCAGTTTCAGCAAAGGATACACATCACAGAAGGAGTGATCTATCTCATTGGGGCCACAGTAGGGTAAGAAGATGGTGAGGAACAACTGGCCAAAGGAATGCAAGAATCCCCCAGCACTGGAAGCAGCAATCATGATGTTACACCTCCACTGCCTCATGAAGGTGGTATAGTGCAGGGGCCTGCAGATAGCCAAATAGCCATCATAGGCCATTCCTGTGAGGTTGAAGACCTCAATACCTCCAAAGAAGTCCATGGTAAAGGGCTGTGTCATGTGGCCATTATAGGAAATGGCCTTCTTTTCTATTAGGAAGTCCATGATGAGCTTGGAGGTACAGTGAAGGTGTGGCAAAGGTCTGAGCATGAGAGGTAACTTAGGAAGAAATACATAGGCTGGTTAATAAGTTGACTGCAGGTGATAGAAAAAACACGATGAGCAGATTTCCTGTCAAAATTGCAATATAACAAAGTAAGAATAGCAAAAAACAGAGAACTTCTACTTCCTTTTCCTGAGAAACTCCTAAAAGAATAAATTCTATGACATTATTTTCCATGATCCAGAGCAGTTTGTAGCCACCTGAAATTAGATGAATAATGAATTCTTATGAGATGCATATCATTCCTTGCATGGGGAAGATTATAATGGAAAAATGGTTCATGAGTCAAAGAAAACATAATTTTGCTCTTTTATTCAAGAAGACTTTCCTGTGAAGCTTTTTGTCCCTTTCTTGAAAACATTAACTATTGGAAAAAATGTTAGATTACTGAATGGAAAACTAACATTGTATAATAAATACATTGTATTTATGTAACCATTATCTCAGCATGCTATGTCAAGTATCATCTGGGTATTATGCCCAAATAGAATTATAAAATTACTCTTCTAAATAATAAAAAAAAAATCTCACTTTGTTGGTCTCACTGTTTATCTATTACATACCTATATAAATGATGCAGTGTGGAAATAGGGAAAAAAATCATATACTAATATGTGATATGTGCCAAGTTGGCAATACTACATGTGAGAAACTTCCTGCCCTATATCCTAGGTGCAAAGGTTATAAATAGAAAAACCACCAAATGTATTTGGAATTTGGAAACATTTTTTATATGCTACAAATACTTATATTTTTCGTGTGTTTTGTTTCCTTGCTTTTAAAAATCAAATTAACTTTCCTCTGGGCTTGGTTCTAATGTTATCAAACACTGATAAGATTGAATCTGGGCACATTTCCCTGACAGTCACATATAAGTGGTGTATATGTACTTGATGTCTAATAATCAGCCCAGAAATAACTTCACCAGAAAGAAGGCTATATATTTTTTTAAAGTAATGCAATTTATCCATAGCATTTTTGTGGAGATTGAGTAAGGTAACAAATGTAAAATACTTTGCAGATTTCTGGTTTTTTTCAACTCTTAGAATTGTTTTACTTGGTATAGGAATGTTAACAAAGTCTTGTAACTGCAGCTGCTAAACATGAGAGTTTGGCTCTGCCAGTTTCTCCTTACAATTCAAGTTGGTTTTCCAATTTTGGTAAAAAAAAGTATATTCCAAGTACCTGATCTTAATTATCGCCACAATTTCCTCACTTCTGTAAAATAGGAAAAATCAGCTTGGGTGGACAATTCATTGTTCTGCCAGTACCTAGAACAAATTTCTAGAATACTGAATTCCAGTGGGAGAAGTTAGATTATAAATTTATAAAGTTATTTTAAATTGATTGGGATGGTAAGGAAGGTCTACACTTCTATTTTACATTTGAAGGATTATATTTCATAGTCAACTATAGTAATAAAAGAGAAGTTGGCTATGTCTATTCTTCAACACATTATCATCTCAGACATAAGAAAAACAAATATTTACAAAAGTACCACACTAGTTCAAGTGTTAATAAGGAGTTACATGTTTGAAGGAGGATTTGGGAACTGTACATTCTGCATGTTTTTTCTGTGAACTCTAATTAAAAACAGCAACAACATGTACTTGACTTTCAGGAATTATTTGGCATTTGAGAATAGCATCAGTTGGTTTTGCTTGGATTGTTACAAACTCATCCAAACCCATACCCACATAGATAAATTGTCTTCTTTTTGATTAATGTAAATAAATTGTTCTATTCTTCATAACCAATCATCCTAAAAATATATGCCCATTTTAGTGCCCATATTGCCAGTCTTAGCAACTTAGACTAGCTTTTCTCTTCTTCATTCCCATTATTTTTACTCTCTTCTTCTTGTCACTATTATAGAGTTATATAATACCACCTCTATGGATGTTTCTCTGGTAAGAAATATTAAACCTTAACAGATAAATATCTTTCTACTGGTAGAATTTCAGGAATCACTGATAAGCTAAGAAATAACTACTTGTAAACAAGTTTGTAATCCATTCCTTTAAATCACTCTGTAATTGCTCAATTTCACATATATAAACCATGAACCTCTTTGTATGTAAGATATTTTATATTTATTTAAAATTTCAACATCAAGATATTTGAAATTTATTTTCAAAACTGTAAGTCCCTCTCTCTCATTTTTCCTTTCAGTGGAGTTAAAACCATTCATATTTGTGCACATAAAGCTTTTAACATAAAGTAGGATTCTTGGAGATAAAAAAACATATATTGATCCAGAGTATGATAGTTATCATCAATCGCCACACAATGTCCTTTTGGTATCCTTTCTACTGAATAGTGAAGGAGGGATATCCATAGTGGTAAATTAACTATCTAATTCAATTAACAATTGCATTTTAGAATTTTAAAATTATTCCCAGAAATTAAAAAAAAATAATGCTCTATTATAATGTATTACAAAATTATATTCCTATGTGTCAGTGGAAAAAATTCTGTTATATTTTTAATTCCAATGTGTCTTATCTTCACCTTTAACTTGATTCATGAGCTTGATCCCATAACTTAAGATTTCTCAGCTCCTTTTTCCTCACCAATACTCTATAAGTCTGCCTGATCAAACCCACTGAATATCTGTGAGATTTTCATGTAATAAACCAAATCACATTTGAAAAAGACAATTTAAATGCCACTATGTTAAGTTTGTCTTTGCATGCCAAAAGTGGAAAATAAAGGGAATAATCAAGAATTATAAAGAAAATAAAAGCATACATATTTTAACACAGGCTATTTTTGATATTTTTTTGTTAAAAAATATAGTAATCACATAAATGCACTGACTCCAGTTTAAAAGGGATATGGACTCCAGTTTATAAAAGGAGGATATTCATTTACTTTAAATCAGATACAAACTCCATATGGTGAACAACTCTAAAAGTATATTCAATGCTCCTGATTCACTTAAAATATCATTTTCCCTAGTTTCAAGTACATCCAAAAAAAGCCAAGAAAGTATTGCCCTTATATTTCTACAAGACTCATTTAATATCTTCACATTTCATAAATAGTTATATTATGCCTTATCAACATCCATGGTTTAAAACACTGCTCTATTTGAAACACAAAGTAAAACATTATCTCCTTCATCTGGCCATACTACTTCCTAAGGAGATGATTTTAATACCTCACTTTTTTGCTCTTCAGTTTAACCATAAGTAAATTGAGATAGTTAAATTAGATGATCTTTAAGGGCCTTTTCCAGGCTTGACCCCATAAGTGATTTTGAGGAAAGTTTTAAGAATGAAGCAGCTGGGTGTTATCTTTTTTCCAAGCACTTCAGAATAAATTCACAATTACTGCCCCAGACCATTGTCTCTCTCTTATCTCCTTTAACATCCTGGATACCAAAGATGTCCAATCACACAATCACTGCAAATATGAATATCACAGAGGCTCTAGGCTCTCTCCCGTTCATTGTACCCACCATACCTTGCTGCCTTTAATTCCCTAAACACTGCTCCATTTATATAATCCACATACTCAGAAATCTCCAATAAACACTACAGTTTAATTGGTATGCATTTAATCTTCATTTAGCCATAATATTCCTTATTGCTCTCTGCTACAGTGGAGCCAGACATTCACCATTCCCAATCAGGTGTTGCTTAATTCATCAGGGTCTGTTCTACTACTACTATTTCTAGATAGATTTCAATGATTACTGTAGCCTGCCAAACAATGAATACTCAAACCTCCTAGGTCTTTTGACACTTAGAATTGACTACTTGGCTTTATATTGTTTATTTTTGTGCACTTGTTAAATATTTTAGCTTACTTCTCTAAGGGTATTTTAACTTGGTGAGTGTTAGGGCCAGTGCCGCATATTCTCTCTGAACTGGATATAATGGAAACAAAATAAAACAAAACTTTATGCTTTTCAGATTTATGCTGAATCTTAGGTCTCTGAGTTTCAAGATTTTCTTGTACCATTCTCTGAAATACAAATCACTCATCTTCTGCTTTATTTCCTCTCAAATTTTAAAAAATCATGAAAAAGAGATTATTGTTGTCTACCTTTGAATTCACTTATGCAAATGGTACAATAAGTGTAAATTACCATATATGGATTCTCTAAAAATATAAAGCCCCAAAAGATGCTGTATATTATCAAGTAGAAGGAGCAATAATTCCAACAATTGACTGCATTTCTATCATTAAATTATGGCCAGAATTGTCCAATATAGATTAGTCAAGACACAAAAAATATTGTAACTATTTTAATAATAAATACCAAAATTATGTTTCTTTTTGATTATGGACAGTGATTAGTTGAAGGCTGCTTAAATAAATCTTAACAAGTGTCCAATGTTCAATTCTCTAGGTGGTCTATTTAGTCTAAGATATATGAAGTAAGCCACTGCTTCCATAGAATCCAAATCAACTGATAAATTCAAGGAATATGTATTACTAAATTTCAATATGTAAACAGTGAAACAGAATAGTTTTAGGTGGCACTTACCTACTCTAAGGGAAGGTTACAGTTTTTGCTATAGAAAATTCAAGGGCCTTTTCCCAATTTTATTTCAATTTTCAAGAAAAGAAGAAATCTGTCTTCAATATTCCTGTTGGCATATATTCTTTATCAATCCTCACATTTTATATTTATCACAGGTTCTTGGGAAAAAGAATACAAAGATAATGCATGGCTCCTGTTTGAGTTCCAAACAGGTTTACCTAAGATACTTAACTTGGCAGAAATTTTATTTCTGTACCTCTGTGCGTTTGTAAATTCCCATTAGGATAATTTGACCAAAGTGAAGCTGAACTTTATTTTTAAAACTTTGTTCAAAGGCCTAATAATATGAATATTCAATCAAAACCTCTTTTTTCCCCTTCTTTATCTGGAAACTAAGATAAGATGAGTTTCCAGTTTGCTGGAGGAATAATTGTGTGAAACTCTTTGGCCTGGAAAGAAAGGACAACACCTACACCAGAGGAGAATAAAATAGAAATAAGTAGAATAAAATAGAAAGAGTAATCAGCTCTGAGTTGTAGGTAAATGGACTAGTGTTGCTTCAGTTTATTATTTGAGTAGAATGCTGGCTACTTCAGCATGCATCCTCCAGTCTAATAAAAACTTAGAGTGAACACAATCTTTTTCCATAGACTTCAGCCAGAATGCATTTTCTAACATACAATATGTGTTTTATTATTTCATACAACCCTCATTGATTCTATAGTCTTTCATGATACACTCCTTAGCATGGCATACATACACAGGCCTTTGAGGTTTGGCTCTTATTTTAGTTTGCTAAGAGTTGCTAGGAGCAATATACTAGAAATGGTTTGGCATTTACAAAAGAAATTTATTAGGTTAAAAGCGTGCTGTTCTGAGGTTGTGAAAGTGTCAACAGAAATATTTTATCACTGAAGTTCAGCTACGGGCAATCCTGGACTTCTTCCATGTGGCAAGGCATATGCAAGCATCTGCTTCTCTTCTAGGTCTTGTTTATTCAGCTTCTGGCTGCTCCATCTGTGGCTTCTCTATCCTGGGTTCCTCTCTGAGCACCTGCATTCTTTCGCTCCATCTCTGTGGCATTTTCTCTCTGGTTTCTGCTGCTTTAAGTCCTCAGTTTGTAGAGGACCTAGCAAAAGGACCAAGACCCACCCTGGGTCACACCTCTCTGAAGTAATCCAATCAAATAATCCCAAGCCTACAGGAATGGATTGACTTTAAGACCATGATCTTCTCTGGGATCCACAAAAACTTCAAACTGTCACAACTTCCATTTAGGTCTCTATATTTATTTTCACTGCATCCTTTTTTCCCCTACAACATGTTCTAACCATGTTGACTAAGCTTACTAACAATACCATGACCTTTTAACTAGAATATTGAACTTGATTCTCATTTTGACTTCTTCAGCCTTGCTTCTTCACTTTACTAATTTTGTCTCTCCCTTAGGCCTATACATTCATTTCATTGGTTCCAGGATAGGAAAATATTCTTAATTCCTTCCTCATTCTAGCCCAGCCTCTGTGTCTTATCAGTGCTAAGTGATCTCATTAGCTTTTATGCATCATTATTGTTGAGCATATTACACTGTATTGAAATCACATGCATGTTTTTTTTCTTTCACTAAAAAATGGGTTTTGTTTAATTCACTATGTCCCTCCTACAACTATTGCAATGCCTAGAACATAGTATTCAATCAATTTGTATTTGCTGAAAGCATGTAATTCTTCTTTCATCCTGCTATAGGTTGAAAACTGCTACAGTGATATTTAAATTTAAAATATATTAAATGAAAAAATGGTGGACTTATATCAGGGTCAGTGTTCATTTTTGTTGTTGTTTGATCATCAACTTTGTATATTCTTTTTAAAATTGATTATTGTGGAATCAACTAAACACACACATATTAGTCTAAGTTCAATATTAATAGATTGGAAAAGCAAAAATAAAAAATTAATAAGTGAGTTGCTACAGGAATATTGTAACTTACCATCTTTGAACATTTGTGGCCTTATCTTTGAAAGAAAGGGAGATGAAATGAATAATCATCAAAGTACATTACAACAATGAATTTGCTTTCTGTTTGTGTCTGTTACTCTTAATTCAATAAGATCTTCATTTAATTTATGGTATCACCCTGCCACCTCATGGCAATTCTATTTCTACCAACTGTAAGAGAAATATTTATCCTCTCAACTATTATTTTGGAGGGGGATTTTATACTCCTGGACTATATTTTAAATATTTACCAATTGACATGAAATTTAGCTAAGAAAAATAAATAATTTTGAGTCAATTTGGCAATATTGGGGGAAGATAAAGTCAACATTTATTTATCATTATTTCAAACTATCATCAACTTAAACAATATGCCTTGTATGTGGCCAGAAAGATTACTGTCTGGGGTGTTAAAAATCTTGGCTTCATTTATCTACTTCTGATATCATCAAAACATTTGAATTTGGTTTACTCATTTGTAATATTTTTAATGCCATTGGAAATTAAGACAAAATACAGGAAGTTCCTGAAGAAATTGAGCATTGGATCGGGTGTTCTGCATGTAAGATTAATGATTCATAACTGAAACTATCTAAATAAACATGTTGGGATTGGGGAAGAGTTATATGGTTAACCAGCTGAGCACTATTGAAATTTAAAGAAGGTCACTTTTCCCTTGATATCATTTTCTCTCAGCCACTTTTCACTATTTCCAAAGCAAGCTGTATTGGGATTCTACTAAAAAGCTGGTTGAGAAAGAAAGGCTTGATGAATTTGTATCCAATCAGTAATCTACTTTCAGTTCTAATAAGATTTCATTCTCTTTGTGACTTTTGAACTGTGTTGATTTGCAATATATTGAGCAACAACAGTAAGTGCTCCCAGCCCAGCAAGAAGAAAAACAAAATTGCTTAAGCTCTTGTAAGTTTCTGAGAGCAAATGATCTCTCTCATTGTCTGGGCCAGTCGGCTCCCATTGTACCCAGGAAAATGGAGGGCATTAGTCAATAAACCAAATTCAAGCCCTTGCAGAGAGACATTAACAATGTTTGTTTCCTTTGGAGAGCCAGGTCGATAATTGCTGTATTTTAATATTAATACCCCACACAACATGGCAGGTTCTTCTGTGCATTCCATAGAAACAAATGAAGAAAACTGTGGCTTCTCAAGTAGAAATAAGTGGAATTTTAGCCATTACTAGTTGATTTTCTTCTCTTGCCCTCTGTGATTTAAGACAATTTTGCAGTCCTAACTGGGAGTTAAACTTACAGGCCCATTCAACTGTAGCAGCTATTAGTATGCCAGAGAAAATGTAATTGAAAACAGCTGTAAATAGCATGACATGCAGCACACATATCCTGTGTTTTTTCTTTAAGTGAACGTTCAGTCTTAACTTATTTCTGCCTAGTGTAAAGAGTGTCAGGAATCTGCATTTACTTCATTTGTAAATTTTTAAAATATTTTTATTTATTGCATTCAGAAATGCTTGGAGATTTAAATGCTATAAAGGGTTTGTAGTTGAAATGTAAATAGCACTCAGTTTTCCAAAATGTAAAGTAAAATCTAAACGCAAACAAAGTGTGATTTATATATCAATGTAAGTATGCATACATGATTTTTAAATAAATAACTTATATCTTTATTTCTTTCTACATCTCAGTCTTTAACTACATCTCCTTATATTTTTATCATCTATCTATCATCTTCTATCTACCCATCCTCTCTCTCTTTCTCTTTCATCATCATCATCATCTATTTTGGTCTAAAGCCATGCATCCCTTTACCCTTCTTCAAACTTTGGGATCAAGAGGAGTTTTCTGCACTGGGACTTATGCACCACTATTCTAGATATCCTTTCTACATGGTAAGAGAGAGCCTCAGAGGTCCGCATCTCCTTTCTCCTTAATGCCCTCAATCTCCCAATCACATCCAAGAAGACTGATTTCATTATGTATTTTTAAAATAGAGATAATTAATGTACAATTTATGTAGACCTTAAATGTTTACTTTTATGAGTTGTGACAATTAAATAAGCATGTATAATGAATTTACTCTCTTACCAGTTGCGTTCCATTTGAAAAATTTTAGCCTTTCCTGTCAATCAGGTTTTGTATCTCATTAGGTTCTTAATTTGAATTTCACTGCTAGTGAATGATTATGAACATTTATTCATGTGATTATTGACCATTCATATATCTTCCATGTACTAAAATCTTTTGGGATTTGTAACTGGATTATTGTCTCATTCTTGAATTTTAGTCTTATTTTGATATCTAGATAAAAGTATTTGTTGAGATATATGCCTTGAGAATATTTTCCCTAGTCTATTGGTTGCCTTTTTACATTAACTCTGAGTTATATTGTACATACAACAAACTGAACCAATTTAAAATGTACAATTTGATGAGCTTTGACAAATTTATAAATCT
>JAQZBX010112572.1:0-10183 GCA_029593785.1 Cabassous unicinctus | reverse complement strand
TTTTTTTGATTGAACCCAGGACCTCATAAGTGGGAAGCCAGTGCTCAACCACTGAGCCACATTGGCTCTCCTGAGTGGGCTTTTTCATTTGTTTGTTTTGTTTTTAGGAGGCACTGGGAACCGAACTCAGGACCTTCCATGTGGGAAGCAGGCGCTCAACTGCTTGAGCCACATCTGCTCCCCAGTATTAATATTTTGATGATACTCATTCATAGTTTGTAACAAATGTTTCATAATAATGCAAGGTGTTGGTGGTGGGGAGATGTATGGGAGCCTTGTATGATGATATGCATGTTTGATTTGTAAATTCACAAATTCTACCATACACTTATTTTTCAGACTATACACTTATTTTCATGTATGAATCACAAACTTCAATTAAAAAGTTAATAAAAAAGGGGGGAAAAGGCTCACTACTTTCATTATGCTTAACATTAAAACAAAAAGAAAACCTTTTCTTTTTAATTTAAAGAAATAGGTTCATGTGGGCTGACTAATACACTGCTCTGTGAACTAACCCTATCACATGTCAGCCAACATGGGAATATCAATTTGATCAGAACATACCGACAGTCTGTGTAACAGCTGAAAACCAGTGCCAGCATTCATGATAAACAGACACATGCATCATCACAAATTGTTTTGAACTATTCTACAGATTAACTCCTGACTAACCTGCTAATGAGGAATATGAGTATCTCTGATACATTTAATAACCAGATCATCAAGTTTTATCCTCCAGACCTCTCAAAAGAACTTCTAACTAGTATAAAAAGCCAACTGGTCTGTCGGTTTCCTTCTCTGTGTTTATCCCTACTGCATATTGGCAATGGAAGAGGTAAAAGCAACAACAACAACAAAAGTAGAAGAGGTGAGGGAAGCAGATGTGGCTCAAGCGACTGTCCCGCCTACCAGATGGGAGGTCCCTGGTTCAGCTCCTGGTGCCTCCTAAAGAAGATGCTGGCGCGACGGGCAGGCGTGGCGAGCTGATGCAACAATATGACACAACAAAATGATACAAGAAAACATGAGTGACACAGCAAAGCAGGGAGCGGAGTTGGCTCAAGCAATTAGGTGCCTCCCTCCTACATCGGAGGTCCCCGGTTCGGTTCCCGGTGCCTCCTAAAGAAACAAGGAAGATGAACAGACACAGCAAGAGCAAACAACAAGGGGGTGGGGAGAAAGAAAAAAAAAAAAAAAAAAAGTAGAAGCGGTGAAATCATCAAAATGCAAACAAAATCACAGACTTTCAAGGCTAAAATAAATGTTCTTTCTACAAAGAACAAGTGTTCTTTCTACTGAAATCAAACTATGGACATTTTGAAAAATATCCTAAGCAGGACAATAAAATAAGCAAAAAACAGTTAAATTAACTGAGTTTACTTAGCTTGAAGAATGCAAACAATAACTCAATATATTCTTTTTGCAAATAAATAAAAATAATTACATGATTTTTTTTCATTGTTAAATAATGTTTTCACATTGAAAAGATACAAGCACTTGATTAAATAAATATGTATAAATAAATAAATATAAATATATATATATAAAAACCCTACACTAAGAATCACAGATTTTTGGAAGAAGGGTTCTAAAAAACAGTATGAACTTTTTGTTGGACCACTTTAAGATTAGGATAAATACCTAAAGTATTTTTCTCAGATTGTCTGGAATTCGGCAATGTCCTAAGGCAAAAAAAAAAACAGAAAGATAATCTCTAAATGACAAAGTAATGGATGGACAAAAGATTCAAGAATGCTCTGCTTATATGAATTCTAGGATTTAACTTCTTGATGATAAATCACAAATCTAAAGACTACTGGTGAGGTTCAAAATCCAGAGCAGAAGGCTCTGCTGTGGCATTAGACTCACCACCCCTAAGTGGGTGGGCCTTCCTTGCTGCTGGTCTGGGGACCCTCTCCTCCAGCAAGTATCAGATACAACCAACCCTCTCTCCAGCTCCACGTTTCTTACATTACAAACTGCTCTATAACATTCTGTACTTAGATCAGTGCCTTCTTAATATCAAAAGGTTGTTATAGATTGTTCTCAGGAGAAGACAAGTCTAATAGTCAACAAATATTTATCGATTCTTATTAAAGAACCAAGCTCTAAAGACACAGTAGTGACCAAGGAAGACAAGATTCCTGCTCTCATGGCACTAATATTCTTAAGAGTCATCTTTCCTAGTATAATACCCTGCTTCAACTAGTCTTTAAACAGGTAAGGGAGGATGGGGAGGGAGAAACAAAACACCACTGCTGACCACTATTCCTCTAGCCCTAACAATTTCTTTCCAGTCATTCCCCAAAATTTAAATTACACATTTTCTCTCACTCCTTTTTAATCAACTCAAAATGCCTAACCCCAGATCTCCGATCACATTTCCAGTAAATACTTCAATAAACAATTCTAAACGAAAACATTTTAAACCACATTCTTCCTACTGTTACACTGCACTATCTTCCTACAATCTCAATCCCACTACGTACTGCTTTCCAGTATCCTGATCTAAAACTATCTTAATCTATTCGTGAAATCAATGTCATTTCTTCTTTCATGAAGTCTTCCCTGTTCTAACAAAAAATCCACCTCTGGTTTGACATTCCACTACAAAGGGGAAAAAACACACACAAGAAATTAGTAAAATTCAAGACCCATCCTTCAATTTTTTTACTTAATCAAAACAAAACAAACATCCAAAACTAAGTAACAATTCTTCATTCTGTACATGAGAGATTTACCTTGTAGGATCAAATGTTTGTTATATTATATATGAAGCAAACATAAGTAACTGGCCACTTTCTTGTTCTTTGATTTTGGAAATCTAATTTAAAACACCAAAAAAAAAAGAAGAAAAAGGATGTTCCTAATTATTACAAAAGGGGGAAAAAAAACCTTTATTTTTACAGAAATTCAGAAAATTGATGCAATTTCCATGACATCTACTATTAGAACACTTGCGAAGTAAGTTGTCATAAAAGAAAAATAACTAAGACCACCTACAAATAGGTGACCTATTTGAGGATATATTACCTGAAATCAATCAGTAAAACAGATAGCTTATGTAGGGTAACAACCCATTTATTAAATACTACACATTTCATATGCTAATTAAAATTGGAAAATATGCAAAAAAATTTTAAACATTTAAGCAAAAGAGCATAGGCAAACAATTAATTGAAAAGATGTGGCTGAAATGATTATCAATTATATCAATGTATAATTTCTAGAAAACATTTAAACATTAAATGGTGTAAACTTCTCTACTTTCAACTTTGACTTTAAAACACGGCATTGTAAATGGTCACTTAGGCTTTTCTTCTCTCAACTTCACTGACAAGTCAATATGCCCAATAAACCCTATACACTGAAAAGATGCACTCAACTCTTCATTGAAATTTACCATCTTGAAAAAAAACTAAAAAATAAATAAAATAAAAAAGACTATGTGGTTTATGGGACACAGTGGAGAAGCATGTCCGTTCCAGAATCAAATCCCAATTTCATCCCTTCCTAGAGAAATTATGTTAGTTAAGCTTAACTGCTCTAAGCTTCTGTTTCCTCTTTATAAAACCCTTGTAGGATTGTTATAAGAATTTAGACTGTAATGATAATATTTATAATAGGGTCTGGCACACAATAGGCATTAAGTAAATTACAGCTATTTAAATGAATATCATTAAATTAAGGCATGATGTTATTAACATCGAGTAATACTGAGAAATATGAACAATCATTTGTAAAAGTTTAATTCAAAATAGCTACCAGCTTTCCCTCAAAATTTCTGTTCTTTTAAAAGGGCAGCCCTCCAATCATGAGATAAGTAACAGTGAATTCTAAAAGGAAATGTGTCCAACCACTACTTTTCAACTAATGTCTATCAGCATGATACTTATTAAAACACGAGTGCTACAATAATTTAAAACCTTTATTTAAAAGCAGGGTAAAAAATTTTTTTTCTCAAATTCATGCACCCAAGTACTATGCCATGCTTATGGGATTCCTAACCAATAAGTATTATACATTTATAGATTTTTATAAATCTTTCCAAGCATCTTCAAAGTACTGCCTAAAAACACAAGAACAGGGTCAGGAAATTACAGAGCTGTGGTCTCTTTTTTTTTTTCAGGTGGTACCAGGGATTGAACCCAGGACCTCATATATGGGAGCTTACATCTGCTCCCCTGGTCTCTAAACTTAACTGGGTAAATATGGTTCATAAGTAACAAGGAGTTCAATGGAACACAGGAGGGAAAGAGAGATTACCTCCAGTTTTGTCAGTCCCTTGCCATCCCATCATCTTCATTAAAATTTTTAGGAGGATAGCTGTGCAGAAAATGAATAGAAGATGAAAGAAAAGATGTACAGGAAAAGACAGAGAGAAACAAGAAACATGATTTCTAAAACGATTACGACAGTAAAAAAGAAGAAAGAACTAATAAAGAGAAAGAAGACACAGTCCCTTCCCAAGTGAAAATTTCTTAGCTTGTTACACTAAAAAAATTAGAGATGAGTCAAAGAGTTCAGAATTACAAATGAAAAGAAGGTAACAAAGTTGTATGAATATTTTAATTATTACTAGTTGTAGAACTAATCCCAAGGGTAAAACCTTAATTTTACAATTCCCATCTGAAACTTAAAACTGCAAAACCAGCAAATAATTCAAATTGAAAAGTGTATTTCAATGGATTCTACTAAACTTGAATGCAATTTTAACCATGAAATGAACAGATTATTCTTATTTTCTTTAGTTGTTAATGAAACTGAAAAGCAAAAAGCCCAGTAGCTCCTCTCAAAATATCTCGTTACTGTCACTGATTTACAAAAAGTTTCAATGCTTTAAAAAACCAAAACATGGCAATATTAACAAGTGCAACAGCATCCCTAGATGAAGGCCTCAGTTACTCACCAAAGCAGGTATAAAGCTTGTTAAAGTGAAGCTGTCTAGTTCTAAGATTAAGGATCAGACTATGGCTCAATAAAATAATCTATTTTATTCAGACTTAAATTTAAACAGCTTATTGAAGTTAATGTATTCTGCATAGGGAAATATTATAACATTTAATTGTTGTAATTATTACACCAGGAATATGATACGGTTATCATTCAGGGACCAAAATTTGTTAGGAGGAAAGGGAAAAAGACGATTTCTAATTTGAATGACTAAAATAAACTTGCCTTAAATATACCAAAAAAAAAGGAAACTAAAACATTCCAACAGACAAAGACTTCACTTCTAGAGTTGAGAGTAATTCTGTATTTACTCTTGTGGTTCTTTTTTCAAACAGCTACTTGTGTTCCTTCCCCTTGTTCCTATGCATAATTTGACAGTGACAATGGATTAAGAATTTCCATAATTTACTCAAAACTATTGCTTACACACATGTATATTCTAATACAAAATTATGTCACTTGGTGTATTCTAAATACAGATTGGATATAATTGTAACCATCTAATTACAGATTTTCTGAAATGAGTTGCAGAAAATTATAATTAGAAACTTTCCAAGGTTTGCGCTGAAATTTATAAACCAAGAAAAGTGAAAATTTTTTAGAATATCTGGCAATTTGAATCAAATGAATTAAATCAATTTAAATATTGCATTGCAAAGTAAAAAAAAGGGATGAAAAAAACTCCAGATAATCACTAATTCCTTGTCTTTCAGAATCAAACTTAATACCACTCTTTACCATTCAAGAGATATTTTAAGGAGAAAATCTGGTATGTGTGTGTGTGCATATATATATATATATGAAAAAACTGTTTTAATGCTACCTTAATTAAATAATTAGTATGCCAGTCACTTACTTTGTAAAGAGAAATAAAACTCACACAGGACACTGAATCCCTTAACACAACGTCTCCTTTCTGGTATAGTATATATACAAGGGCATGACTGAAATATTTAATGGAAAAAATGTTATTTATAAATTTTAACCTAAAACTTACTCTAGAAAATCACCAACTCAATCTACTCCTTCTCCTTCCACCAAATATTTGTTCTGAATGTCCACTGTAACACTAAGTAATATTTTAAGATTCTAGGCACAGTAGATTCCTTTATTTACGTGAGTTGCAGATACAGAAAACTTCAGTCCTAATAAATGAATTCCCAGTTATTGTATTCATAAAGCTTAGAATACTACATAAAACTTCAATATAGGCGGGCAAACCTACCTGGTCAAGGCACTGATACATTAACAAATATATTTCTTCAATATTTTCCAGAGAGCACAAAACCAATTATTTTCTTTATAAATATTCAGAAAACCAGTCTCAGAAAATCAGTCCAAAAAGAAAAAAAATTGAATAGTCAAGACAAACATTTTATATTCTTTGAAAATCTTTTTCAAAACTTATCTACGTGTAAAATTTTAAAATCCCAGAGTTTATATTAATTAGACAAGAACTAAGCAAATCTCAAATACTTAAATCCACTTCTATCATTCCAACAAGAAAATAGAACCTAATCTTTTATAAACAATTGTCTTTTAAGCCAAATATAAAATATTGAAAAGCAAACATTTTCTTTTAGAAAGATAAATACTGAAAATAAAGATTTATTTAAAAACCAGTACCAAAATTTCAACTTAACTATCACAAAAGTATTATTACTAACAGGATTATGGCATATAGAAAACTATAAATCTGCTTATCAAAAAGGAAAGTAATTTTTACATCAACCCTATGAAAAACAACTAAATATAACTTAATTTTATAGAACCAAAATAGAAGCTGTATTCTCTTTACCTATGATATATTCTTACTTAAATATGATGACTAATGTCTACTTTATTCTTTGTGATTGAGACCAACTCAGAATGGGGGAAGAGGTCAATCTATTCCATTAAGAATATCTCTCAGTAAAAGAAAGAATTTTGATGAAAAAATCTTTAATTGATAAATTTCATATTTTTATAGACTTTTAACACTAAGCTTGACTTTATAATAGTGATTTTACTCTCTTTTCATTACATATTAATTCCTCCATTCTGTCACTGCTCCAAAAAATAAAATAAAATTAGCAAAATGCTTGGAGAAACAATTGAATTTTTTGCCTTTAAAATAAAACAAAAAACGTTCAAGTCTTTCAAAATGTTAACTTCCCTGCCTCGATAAGAACTTGTAATTTAAAAAAAATATAAATGATCAATGATCTCTGAATGATTTATTATTTAGCACCACAAAAGTATTAGATGAAGTTGAATTTGTAATAAAATCTGGATAATTATTTTACATTTAATATCTAACATGAAAGTGTTTAATCATATAACCCAAAGGCAGTCTTCTATTTCCTCAAAATAAATCTGTTGAATTAAGAATCTGTTTTTCAAAACACTATGAGCTTACAGTACTATTATTCCTAAATGAAATTTTATAGTCAGAGGGAAAGGGACACACATTATATCTAATGGCTGTTTCATGTGTCCCAAGATTAAGTCCTCTTGTAGTATTTTCAAACTGTGCTAATTTACTTATTGAAATACTGGGAAAACACAAGCCCACAATAGCAAGAAATATTACCCTAAAACAAAATTTATGAAAATAGTGAAGGAGATGTGTGTATGTATATATAAACACATATATACATTTATATATAAAACATGAATTAGTATATTCCTATTCATATATCATCCTTAGTTAACATGAACAAACATGCAAACATACATAGATGTTCAACAAGATAAAGCAAAGGTAATGCTGCTTTCAAATGGAAACGGCACCAAATAGTACAAATAAATAGATATCATATTCTTATCTCCTAAAGGCAAGGTAATAAAGACCTCCAGTAGTGTGGCTGGTTTTGAGTCTCACAACTTAAAAAATAATATAAAGATTTGGGAGAAGATTTCAAGTAAAGTTGAAAAGAACAGCAAAAGGTTTTAAAAGAACACATAAAGATTAGGAGCTCAAGATGGGCTGGTTTAGGAGAAAGTTTAAAGACCATGAATATATCACATAAGATACGAAGGATCATAATGGCTAATTTTTAAACTAGCATTTAATTAGCTGGGTTTTCCTATAAGAGAGTAAATCAAAGTAAAGATTAAAGAAATATTTCCTGTAAAACTGGGAATAAAGGTAATAGAGGGGGTAGAGTTTCCTTTCCTCATGGTGCAAAGAGAAAATGCTTAATCATCTAAGATAAGCTAGGTGAAGCTCTGTCTGAAGGAATGGGGATGAATCACAAGACTCTGATGTGAATTTTGCCTCAGTGATATAATTTTGAATGAAGGAACAAAACATAAAAAAGAAAACTATCCAGTGAAATATAGTTGGCTGTATAGAAAAAATTAAAGACAGGAAAAAGAAAATATTCTATAGGCCAAATCTTCTTATAACTAAAGCTAAGCAACTGTCAAAAAATATTTTTTATATTAGAATTATATTGCATTAAATTGAATAGAGAGAAGTGATAACTTAGAATGGCTTGAGGTGCTTTGGCTAACTACTTAGTAACTTCCCTCTTCATCCCTTGTGTGTTGGGGGTGGGGCAACAAAGAAGAAGGATGATGAATAATGTGGATATGTTATATGATTTTACATATATTATGGAAAAATTCCCCTGGTGACTGATACAGTTATTATAGAGCATTTGCTGGATAATTTTGTTTGAACTAAGTGATATGATGACTATAGCTTAAAAGTATTTGTCACAAAGATGAAATTGCTGACACATAATTTAACCTGTAAAATAATAAATAGGGGAATCAACAATGTTAATATTTCTTGCATATTTAAGGTAATCAAGGAAAAATACTAATGCTTTTTGAAAACTAGATTAAGGTATGAACTATAAAAAACTGTTCAACATTACCTATATATAGATAAAATTAGTTTAAAATTCAATTGTAGAAAAGCATTCTAGTTCCTACCCACTACACTCAGGTTTTTCATAAAAACAGAAGGTATTATAATGAAAAATTATAAAAACATTTAAAATACAATTTTATACCATTTTTATTTACACTTTAAAATTTAAACAACTTGCTGGGAACATCCCTGCGAGGCAATGTAGTCATTTTATTTGTATGTCAAGACAGGCTCACCAATATTTTTCAAGGGCAAGCAACAAATATGTTAGCTGAAAATGGCCAACTTAGTGACTACTTGTGACATCGACTTGATCAAGTGAGCCTAGAGAGCCTCCCCACCTCGGTCTCCACTGTGGAGGAGGAGGTCTTTGTGTGCCCTTGTGTGCTGGTTCCACTGAATTCATTACAATAGAGATGGACATGTGATATTCGTAACGATCCAACATCTGAGCAATCTTCTTTCGAGACACACCATGTTTATTCCTCCTACCAAAAAAAAAAAGGATTTTAAACCTTTATTTAGAATGTATAGGATTAGAGGTTAAACCATTTTAGAGTAACAGAACACAGATTCTAAAGTATATTTTGCAAATAAATACTCGAAGGTAAATTTCATTTATCCACATTTTGTAGGAAAAGATTCATATTGGTGCTCTTAAAATATTTAACGATTTTTTTAAAGGCTTAAGAATACCACAAATCACAGCAAAATGTTAACTAATTATATCTTGTTCACGCAGAACCATCTACTCACTGAACTGCTGAATATATTGCCCCCCTTTTAATAACAAAATCAAAGATTATGAGACATTTCAGAATTATAGAAAAATCTCAAGATTTTTCAAGTGTTGCATGAAAGAAATTAGACATAAAATACACAGCATAAGGTTCTATTTATATAAAGTTTGAAAAACGCAAAATTAAAATGGAGTTTAAGACAAAAGACAGTACAGTGACGTTATAAAGAAAAGTGATTACCAAGTCGGAACAGCAGTTACGTATGGGGGTGAAAGAAAGTTGTGACTGGGAAGGAGCATGAACAAGCTTGAGGTGCTGCCAAGGCATACATGACGTGGGCAAGGGTCAAGAAATTGTTAAGTTGCATATTTATATTGAATGCCCTTTTCTTAATGTGTGCTTAGACATATATATGACAGACAAAAGGGGCTTAAAATTATTCTTGATGTTCAAAGGTATTTTTAAAATTTACCTTACTCTAATAATTTTTTGTAAACTGACTTGGACAGGGCAAAATAAACAATATATTTTATACTTAATAACATAATTCTAGATTTTCTAACACCAATTCTTTTCCTAGAAAATGGCCACAGGAGAAAAGTTTAATTTTCAAAACTATCAGATG
>JAQZBX010112571.1:0-10186 GCA_029593785.1 Cabassous unicinctus | reverse complement strand
GGATTCATTATTGACACAAAGATTTTCTGCTGGATTTAGAGAAATGAAAATCTCTATGTATACCACCAATTTGCTTCAGGAATTATTCTGCAGCTAATGATTCATTTTACTACAAACACACAAACATTTGTATATTAAGTCTTTGATATTATAGAGTCATACTCTAGTTATTTTTATTAGAAGTCCAAGATCAAGGCTGTCAGCCCCTCTGTGCTCACTCTCCAGGGCCTCGTGTAGAATTCTGCCCTTCCTCCTCCAGCTTCTGGTGGATTCACTCTTTCCTTGGTTTGGGATGGCATAGCTCAAATACCTATTTCCCACTTTCCATGACCATCTTCCCTGTGGGTCACTCACAGATTCCCACATCTTTGTTCTTCTTGGAAGGAAAGCAGTTGAGTTAGATTTGGGGCCCATCCTAAACCACTATGACCCTTTCTAATTAAATTACATATGCCAAGGTCCTGTGTCCAGATCAGGCCACATTCAAATGTTCTGGGGACACAAATTTTGGGCTTAAACTCTTGAAACCTGATGGGTGGCTCGGGAAGGATAAGGATATATTTTAGAAGAGCAAATGAGCTGCTCCCTCCTCCTGGCTGAGCACCTGTCCCTTGAGTGCATCTTTGTTCCTCTAGGAGGCCCCAGTTGAGCAGTGACTCCCCCTTCAGTGAGCATTTAAGTGAATCAAAGTAAAGAATAGGGGAAGGTATAGTTGATGGAGAGTGAACCACCCTTGTAGCGACCATAACTTCTGAAATGACCCAGTCTGCCTCTGGCATGATGCACAGCTGTTTCTTTTGACTCTGTGTCCTTGGTTGCATGGCCCCAGGCTTGCCCCATGAGTTCTGGCAATAATGAGGTAGACTGGATCTTCATTTATGGCCAGCAGAAGTGTCTAGGATAACCTTGGACATTCTTTCTCATCTAGAAACCTCTGAGACTCTCGGGATTCAATGAATATAAGTGTCTCCCTTTGATGTCCACTAAGAATTTGAGTTGTTTTGGTGTTGTTTCATCATTAAGAGATGGGTCATGAACACTGGTGCCAGGAAATCTTGAAATCCCAGATGACACCTTGGCTCCATCACGCTCTTCCCCTTTTGTGATACCAGTGTGTTTCATCTCCTGTTTGCTGGGTCTCATGTGGGGACATCTCTGTAGCACCAATTTTGCGAAGTGCCAACAATAGTCATGGTGTTTTACTTGAATCAGAGCGTTAAACCTCAAGTATATCCAGATTGATGACAAGCTCCATAAATAAAGCAAGGTGACCTGACATCAGCCTAAAGAACACAGGTGAAGAGTGAATCCAGATACAGAACCCACAAAGACATGTACACTTGTTTTATCTTTACACCACAATTGCTGACCAGGGAGAAGGAATGGTCTGTTGAGCATGGGAGTTTAGTTGAAGGTAAACTATGAAAATTTGAGTGCACTACCTCAACAGCCATCCAAATTTGGCTAAGCCACTTGCTTCCATATAGGGGTCATTTCCAAAAGTCACCTCCACATGCCATGGCTTCTGGGAACTTTGCTTTCATAAAAGGTGATTTTAAAAGCCAGTAGTGATTTTGCCAAAGCATTTTTTGACAAGAATCTGAAGATAAAATAACTCACAAAAATTTGGCCAAGTGCTTACCCCAAGAAAGTAGTACAAAGTGATTGAAAAGAAGGGCATGGATGTGGAAGCACTTAGACCTAAGTAAGTAATGAATAAAAGAATCATAGACAGCCTTTAGGAAAACTTCTACATTAAGAGGAAAAGAGGGGCATTCTCATCAAGAAAGAGTTCCAATGACCCAAACAATTAATACGCAAGAAGTAATGAAAGTGAGCATTCAAAATAAGTTATAATCAAGGAAAGGAAAGATCACATGAAATCATCTAACCCCACACAATCTCCCAAATATTTGTGTCAAATGGCAAGGTGAAGAATGTCAGGGACCCAAATGGTCATCAGCACACATTTTGGGTAACTTCCTTAAAATAGCCATTTCTAAAATACACACATGTTCCTTTTTAAAATTCTGTAACTGCTTGAAAATGGCCAAACATCCTGGGTCTTGTTTCAGGATGTGATTAGTTCAGAGATAATTGGGCCAACTTGATTGGATTAGAGTGCCTAATCACGTGGGAATTGATCGGCATAAAAGCTGCCTTGGAAGGAGACTTGCCTCACACTCCCTTCCCCCCAAGCCTGGAAGCAGCCTTGATTCTATCAGAGTTGGCCCAGCATCCACCAACCTGAGATCTGCTTGCAGACAACAGGATCACTGCTCGATTTCTGGTGGGTTTCCATTTTGGACTTCAGCTTATCTCTCAGAGAACTAGGGTAGAAGAGAAATACATAGCAGTTTGGCTTAGGGGGTGGGTTGATGGTTCTTTAATGGTGAACTGTATTTCTTTGGACTGTGAAGCAACATCTATGCCTTTCTAATGAGTAAGTGTTAGCTGAAGATACAACTTTCCAAGGAAATCCATCTCAATGGCTTTGGGTGCAACTATGAATGTGCAGCACTGGAAGCCTGGTTTGTGCAAAAGTCATTGCAAGAACAAATAGTTCATTTCTTCTTGTGTAGTTCAACACCATTCATTTTGTATTTATTAGAAACAAGTGAAAAGCTGGGTTTCTGAGGAAAGAGGAGTAATGGCAAAAATCTAGACCCTGTCCTGGGAAGTGCCCAGTCTCATGGCAGATCAAGGAATAATTTTCCCTCTGAATGTGTTCTGGGTAAATGCCTACTCTCCAGGCACATGTCATGATCAGAATTTTGAAGAGGTGAGCCTACTTTAAATTTTCAAATCTGCTCGCCAAAGGATTGGAAGCAGCGTATCCTCAGAGCCTTCTATTCCTTGCAGCTCTGTAGAAATGTTCCTTCCCTTTGGCTAATAGTGTCTTTCACTGAGTTGACCAAAGCAGGCATTCAAGGGTGGTGATCTAAATTCACTATTTAAAAGTGGCACCTCTTCCTGTCCATGGCCTCCATTTTACAAGGCATGTAATCATGACAGAGGAGAGCCCATGTCTTGTAAAGGGCCTCTGTACTGTGAGAAGAGCAGAATGGTCTTGGGACAAAACCCTCACCCCATTTGGGATAGAAGGTGCCTGTGGGGTATTTTCTGTGTCTATGTGAAATAGAGTTTACTTTTCTTGTGTTTCAGGAATTTCAACAACCGAACCCTGAGGAGAGGGACCTGAAGCCACAAGGAGTCGAGGCAGGTAGCGGGTTGTTACACCCAGCCTCAGCACCCCACACCCCATAAATCCCACTCCATGAAGGAGTAACAGAGGGTAGAAATGGGGAAGAGGGCTCCGCAGCTGAAGAATAGAATGCCAGGGTAAGTGGAAGCTGGGACCTCTCAGGAGCCAGGGGCCTGCAGACACAGCTGAGAGGCAGTTTGAACATGGAAGGCTTGGGGTCTGTAACTAAGTTTCCCCTGCCCAGTAAGACTTGCCATGTGTAGGACCTCAATGTACAGAAATGTTGATTTGGAGCCTCTGAGAGCCAACCTCAGTCCCTAATGCCATGTCCATCCAGCTGTTTTTTGGATACTTAAAATCTGGCTGATTACCCAACCTTAGGACCTTCTAATCCGTCACCTTCATGTCCCAGTCTGATATTGGCTCTGGGCAGGACCAAATTACCATGAAATCCTTACACGTAATGCACCACCCCTCTAAGGTTGCTGCCTCACCCTAATCAATATTCAACTCACCAATTCTGTGCTTCTAGTGTACCTCTGATTTCTGCTGTTTCACCACCCCCTTCCTCTGCCCACAGGTAAAGATCAAGGACTGTGTGTCCTTTGGGCACAGGCAAAGCAGCCTGAAACATGTGGCCATAGAATTCCACCTGGAAATCCTCTGAAAGACCCCACTCCCCACTAGAAAGTGGCTGTAAGTTGCCATGAGAATCCTCCACTTAGAATGAGATTTCATCCACGATCAAGGAAAAGCCCCATATATTCTCAAGGGGCCTTATCATTGGGCCCCTTCCCCAGGGCGTTGACAGGTAGATTAATCAATAAAAACTGCAAGCAACTGGGACCCCTTGACCAAACACTAGTAAGTGGGAGGAATAATTAATGGTTTAAAAAGCTAGCACAGAAGTGAAATCATCCATTTTTTTCTTCTTCTCTGCCTGGACCAGCCCACATGTATACCAGAGGCCCATAATTTATTTTTGCCCATTTCTATTCTCTTCTCTCATTTCCTTAATAAATGACTGGCCTAACTAAACTGACATGTTCTTCAACTCTTTTATGTAACATAAGCCAAGAACCTAAAGTATATCCTGCAACAGGCTCATCAATTGTAACAAATGTACCACACTAATGAAGGATGTTGTTCATGTGGGAAATTCTGGGAGGAGGAGGGAGGTAGGCATATGGGAATCCCTTATATTTTTATGTAACATTTATATAACCTAAAACTTCTTAAATTAATTAATAAAAAAAATCTTAAAAGAAAAAGAAAAAAAAATCAGTTCTGGGCCTGGTCAATGCTGGGGCAAAATTCCTCTCTAGCCTGTGGATCTATGAAACCTTGAAAAGTTACCTGATTCTAAAATACAGTAGTGGAGGAGGCACAGGATAGACATTTCAGTTACAGATGAGAGAGATTGGAAGAAAAAGGAGACTAAGTTTCCCAAGCATGTTTGAAATCCAGCAGGGCAAACTACATTAGATTTCAAAGTCTGAGTCATCTCTGGGTAGATGCCTTGTCCACAGGGCCTGCTTTAGTGGCAGCCCCACTCTTTCCAAACACCTAGACTCTGGTCCTGGTTTCTGCAAACAATAGGGCATCAGCCCCACCCTCTCCAAGAATTGGAATGTAGTCAGGGTCTTTTTGAGGGCTGGGGTATAAAACAAACCACCTTACTTTTGAGTGGCAGCTGAACTCTCCCTGAATACCTTGACATTAGGCCCAATAGGGCCTAGCCCCTGCAAGTCTGGAGTTAATTTTAATTCTTTTATCCTCTCATGTTTAAATGTGATGGGTATTCTGACTTTCTAAAGGAGGTACAGACGTAGCTAAGGAATGGGTCAAGGTAACTCTTCCAGTTTCATGCTCAGTCATTCTAGATTTCTTATGAAGCTCCTAAAATATTTTCCTAGATTAGAGTTACTTTAACTCTTGTAGGCAAGCCCAAAATAAGATAGTCCACTTCAAAGTAAGAGCTAAGGAAGTAGTGTATATATATAAATATCATAAGATTTTATTAATAGAGGCAAAAATCCTTCAACTATCCAATGCCTCATATTTTGATATGATAAGGAAAATATTCAATTATTATTTAAGCTTATTTACTAGCTATGCAATCTAGAAACAATTTCAGATCATTATGTGTTTCATAGTCTATTAATGGAAGTCTCTTTGGTTAACAGTCTCTTTCTCTTTCTTTCATAGTTTAAAAAAAGTCCATATCCCTCAAAAATGAAGTCATATTCTCTTTAATTAGGTTGGGAAGTGGTGGTTGGAGAATAAAGCCTTGATATAATAAGAAGTAATATATGATTGAGAAGAGTATATTCTCACAAAGAGTTACCTGAAATTGAACCTTAGCTCTGGCATTTATTTGCTGTGATAGTTGCTATAAAGGTGAAATAAACCAATGTGCAGAAAATTCCATTCCTGCAGTAAGGATCCAATAAATGATAGCTTTCATTATTTATTTCCTTCTTTGCAAAATTTTTTGTTTCAATGTTGAGCCCTAGATATCTGGAGTTTTCAAGCATTTCTATTAAAATGATATTCCATTTATAGAAAATATAAATATAAATCAATTTATAAAGATGAAATTATATTACTGGTTATGTAGGGCTGGGGAAGGATAGAGGGATTGAGAGGTGATTGCTAAGGGGTGTGAAGTTTTTCTTTTTTGGAGTAAAGAAATTATTCCAAAAGTTTTTGTGGTGATAAATGCAGAACACTGTGATTATACTAAAATCCATTAATTAAACACTTTGGATAGATTGTATTGTTTCTGAATACATCTCAATAAAACTGCATAGTAAATAAATAAATAAATAAATAAATGTGTAAGAGTAGCCAGAAATAGAAATTATGTACAGCAGGGGAAGCATAGAGAGATTGAGAGGTGGTGAATAATTTTCTTGTTTGTTTGTCTGGGTTTTTTTTTATTATTATTATAGAAATGAAAATGCTCTAATAATGACTGAAGTGATGAGTGCACATCTATGTGGTTATACAAAATACCATTGATTATACCCTCTGAATGGATTGTATGCTTTATTAATATGTATCAATGAAATTGATATGTTTACAAAAATGATATTGATGGAAGCTTCTTTAAAATAATTTTAAAAATTTACCCCTTATTAAATTCTTTAAGAATTCAAATACTTCCTCTTTGTGACTAGTGAGTCCTTTCAATATGTCCTAATATTAATTTGGTAATGCCCATTATATCTTTTGTTTTGGAGTACAGAGTAAATATATACATGAAACTTACATAAATTTTTTTAAAATTTACATTATTTTGGTATATGAAAATGTAGAAGATAATCACTAAACCAACATTTATAGCTCTTTTAATCATAATATGAATCACTGGATTTAATCCAGATAAGAATGTTTCCATGCACATTACTAATTACATTTTATATATATACACAAACACATATTATATGTAAAGGATGGAATACCTGGCTCAAGTGTCTGTTCACATACATTTTTAAAGATTTGGTTATATTATTAATTTTGAAGACCAAATATTTATAATTTAAAAAATACATTTGCTAATAGAAGTTCAATTATGTCAGCCTTCATTTAAAAACAAAACTGAGATATTTAAAGGAAATTCTTTATATAGAGATTGCTTTATATATTTTATGGTTCTACTCAGCTACCATCAATGTGTCTTTATGTTCATTGAAATGCACTGCTATTTTAAAGAGGGGTAAACATTGGTCAGAAAGCCTATTGTCAAATTCAGCTTTTAATCATTTAGTTGGGCTATGAACACATACATTCAGATTCAAATTCTATTTTGTTTCTTTTTCATTATTGCACACTCAGGTACATCACTGAACTGATGGCAAGAATTGTATCAGGACTGATATTTTTCTTATGGTGCCTAATCACTTATAAAGAATATTAGAATGATTTCTTCATATTCATCATATATTATATTTTATTCCTTTCAAGTGTGCTTTTACCACATCTACATAAACACTTCTGACTCAACCTCCTTTCTGTTAATATTTATGACAAATCCTCACCCCATAGCAATTTTTAAATTAGAAAAGAAAATCTGAGTTTTCCCATTCAAGTCATTAATGCGTTTTTGAACTAAATGAAATTTTCTAAGCATTTCATACTGTTACAGTCACGCAAACTATGCAGTAATTAAAATATATGGTTTTGGGTTCTCATTTTTTTTTCTTATTTATTTTTATTTGTAATATATAGGCTTCAGACTAAAATCTGCCTTCTCTGACACCTAATTTGAGAATATCTCTTTTTCTCTTTCTTTATACTTTTTATGAATTCTATGAAAATCTCTTCTCTTGATATTGACAATTCTTATTATAGAAACCATATCTTTCCCAAAGGAATGTTGGAATGGATGTTCCTTTTTGTTCCATTATTATTTCTACTCCACATGTCTTTTCCTCTTACTGATGGGACCCATGCAAATATATTAAAACTGCAAGCTTGAATAACATCACAAATTTAAATATTTTTCACAATATTTGCAGAAAATTGCCTCAAAATCTTAATGGGATGAACACATAAAACATAAAAATATCTATTAAATGACAATGAAAATCCAACGTCTAACCAGTACTATCTAAGAGAAAACAAATGAAACTTTGGATTTTGGTACACGAAACTTGACTCTTAATTTGTTTAACTATAGGATTATCCAAGAAAGATATTTATTTCCTTCTAGTTTTCTTTTTTTTCCCTGTCTTTTACTATTATTTTTAGCAGTTCCTGGGGAATGAACCAAGGCCTTTTCCAGGGGAAGCAGATGCTCAGCCACTTAAGCTACATCTGCTCCCCACATTTTGCTCTTAAACATTAAGTCTTTCATATAGGTGCAAAGACTTGTGTTTATTTTTGCAGTAATATTTAATAACTGTCTTCTATGGCTACTTTAATTATCTAGATTAAAGTTTTTTAGTTGTTATTTCACTAAATCCACAAACAACAATATATAAACAAGCGTAATGCATTGAAAAATAATTCCTGACTTTTTCTTCATAATAATTCTTACCATTCCTACCACAATGTTTGAGAGAATAGAAAAATTTATGGATTGTTAAGAAATTAGACTTCCAAATGCAATGAAATGCCCAACTATTGAAGTATAAAAAGAGAACATAATGCTAGGCATTTAAGCAAAAAAAGTGAATGAAACATGGAATTTCATGCAAATTTTAATGCACTCATAGTGTTCATTTCCAATAACATATTGATGAATTCTGTTTAGAAAAAAATAAGAAAGCCTAAGGCAACTGGGGAGTTTTTAGAGTTTAGCTCATAAAATTTGAAAATACATTAGGCTCTTTCTGTGAAAGCCAACCTAGTTCAGATATTCTACATTTAAAATTGTTTTAAAAATTAAATGTTAGTAACATAATTTGTCCTTCAACATTTATTCCCATCTTCTTAGATAAATATAATTATCTTCATTCTTCAGGTGAGTAGATTATAGCAAATAATTTTACACAATTGCTGAGAGATCTAGATTTCTGCTGTTCTAGTGCAATGTCCTATCCACTGATAAACTACCTCATGTGTTTGGATGTAAGAAGGCTATTTCTCTATGCAGTTCACTTTGTGTTTTAGCATGATTCAATATGAAAAGAGCTCATAGAATGCAGTGGAAAATTGACCTGATGGTTTTGGAGATGACATGAGTTGAACCAATGAACCATAAACACATGGACTGACACCTTCCCTTACACAGAAACAAGTGGCTTCTGCATTCTATCCCTTTGCAATTCCAATGCTAAATCAACTGATCAATAGTTTGAGAAACAAATATGTGAAAATAGCTCCCATGAGAGTCATGAATAAAAAAGTATTTGCATGAATAATCTGTGCATTAGTAACAATTAAAATGAACCTGGATGGCTTAGCATTCAATTACTACAGCAATAGGGAAAATATTACAGCAACTTCAAATGGAGTAACACAAACTAATTAATCACTTAGTCTTCAAAACCTGGGAGATGAATGACCATTTTATTTATTTGGATTGAACACTGACTCACTATATTTAAAGAAGTAATGAAAGTAATTATAAGCCTGAGTACAAAGTTGAGTCATTTCAAGGAGGTGCAAGTACTAATGGAGTTATTGAGTAGTTTTAATAATGTGGGATCATTTTGCTATGATAATTAAAATTTTGATGATATCTGTGATTTGACACTATTTTAATTTGGGGTTACAAAGATAAGTGATCAGTTTAAGACTTAGAGTATGTTTATCATTAAAAATAGCAGCAATTATTATCCAAAGAGTTACAGTGTGAATCTCTAACTACAAAGACTTAATAAACACACATGTGTAGATAATGAAGCACTAGCTAAACAACAGATACCAAAGCAATTTGGGGGAATATAGAGAGATCTTCATGTATCTAACTCAAACAGGAATTATATTATGAATCCATTATATTAAAAGGATATTTTTTTCCTTTGATGAGAGTATTGCAGAACTGAATATTTATTCTTTAATATAAACCAAATGAATGAACTCTCTGTCATTCAGACAGATAGTACTGAACTATCTATCAGTACTGTCTCAACTGCATGAATCACTGAGTATTAATCAAAGGAATGAGCCAGGCCATCACATTTGAAATATATACTGAAAGTAATCAAAGATAAATTTGATAAACTCTTTCAAAATAAAATTAGTTCATGTGTGTGCTTGTATGTGTGCTTGTGTGTGTGTGTGTGTGTAATATTTGTCTCTTTCCAAGAAGACTGTGAACTCCTTGAGAAAGGAGTTTGCTTATTCTGATTTGTGTACTTCACAGCCTCTAGCAAATATATCTGATACAAAATATACAAGTAAATATTTATCACATTATGGAAAATATATAACAATGTATTTATAGATACAAGAATTTATGAATACATGCAATGTAATGATAATTATATTTTGTTTGTGTTTATTTGGGAGAGCACAGTGGTAACTCAT